>JAGKQL010000331.1:0-16243 GCA_018398635.1 Cyprinodon brontotheroides
GCTTTTTATACTGAAGGAAGCCCCTCCCCCCTCAGTGTCCAGCTCTTGTATATTTTGATTCTAATGATACTTAGACCTGCTCTGTGAACGAGCGGCTGCTTGGACTCCATAACGGCTTTCTAAGACTTCCGTTAGCTGTTACTGATCTTAATTAGCTCGTTAAGTCCTCACCCTTTAGGAATAAGCCGCACGCCCACGTGTTTAGAGGAGTCCTCAATCTTAAGCCCCGCCCCCTTCCATGGTTTTCTCAGATTGCTGTTGTGTTGAGTGTAAAATGTGATCGGTTTGGATTTTTTTGTTTTTTTTTGTTTTGCCAAATAAAAGCTGTTCGTTTTAATTTAAGATAAAGGCTGTGATCTGGAAAAAAAAATGGCTAAAATTAAAAAAAGGAATGTAAAAGTGAAAAGATTTGTTTGTGCTGTGATCATTTCTTTGTTTTTTGTTTAATTTGGGACATATTTTACACTCCATACAATTTCCCCGGTGACCCTGAAGGAGGAAAGAGGTTTGTTACGGTTAGAAGGTGCCATTTTGAATTTAAAGTATTCGTTTTTTTTGGACTGCATGTTGTAGTATAAGCTGGAAGTGATCTCCTCCTCTTCCCTAAATACTCTGTAATATATTGATCCAGATTTCGTTCAATAAGATTCCTACTCGTGATGTTTCTGTGCTGTTTCTGAACCGTAGTGATCTGTTGCCCTGCAGCTCCATCTTTTTCTGATTTAAGGACAAGAGTGAGAAGAAAGTCATCTGCACACGTAAAAGTCACTTTTATCCTGATCCAGGATCTGCCTGCATGTCCCTGCCTCCTGAATACGCAGCATTGGAAGGTCCTATTCAATCTGTTGCTCTGAAGTATGGGGCTAAGTTAGGGCCAAAAAGTTTGTTTAAAAAAAAAAAAAAAAAAGTTGTTTTTTTTTAAACTGAAAATAAATTATAACTGGAAAATTAGTTGGAAACAAAAAAAAAAAAGAGAGAGAGAAACAAGTAATTTGAAAATTTGAAACAAATGTCTCTGCAAAATTATTTAAATTAGGATTTTTTTCAAAAGGCTCATTAAAAGAAAAATATTTAAACCAAAAAAATGTTTTATTGGAAAATCAGTCTCAACAAAGAAAGGTTGGATGAAAGTTGTTATTTTAAAACTGAAAATAAATAACTGGAAAAAATTAGGTTGGAAACTAAAAAAAAAGAGAAGAAAAATAATTTTGAAAACGGACAAATGTCTTAGCAAAAAAAGAAAAAAGATTTGAAGTGGGATTTTCAAAACTGTTCAAAAGAAAAAATATTTAAACAAAACATTTTTATTGGAAAATCAATCTCAACGCAAAGAAAGGGATTTGAATTAAAAGTTTTTTTTTTTTTCTTTACTGAAAATAAATAACTGGAAAAATTAGTTTGGAAACTAAAAAAAAAAAAAAAAAAGAAAAAATTTGAAAATTTGAACAAATGTCTGCAAAAAAAAATTATTTGGAATTAGGTTTTTTCCAAGGTTTTTTTTAGTTTTTTTTTTTTTTTTTTAACTGAAGAGAAATCTCTGAAAATTGAGGAAAAATAAAAAAGTTAAGAACCAATTTATTTTTTTTAGTTACAAACTGTGACGCCCTTGGTTTGAGGGCGGGGCTTGGATTACATGGGGTGTGGAATGATGACTGACGCTTCGGCTTGTATGGAAAAAAAGATTCCAATATGTTGCATTCAGGAACTGTGGGAAATGGAAATGTCTTTAAAGCTTAAGTTATACTCTATTGGTTTTGAAAAAAAAAACAAGATTCAGCATTTATTAATTTACTTTTATTTAAAGTTTTGAACAAGCTTTATGGCCCGTATTTAGCTCCATATAAACGCTCATGAAGGGGGGGGTCCCTCTTACTGAACTCTATGCAGCTTCTTCATATCTCCCAACTTGAACGTGTGATCAGAGAAAAAAATGTGAACATAATCACCACAAGTTTATTTTAATGCAGTTTAGATTTAAGAAATGAGGTCCGGCTGTGCAAATAATTTCTCAATGTTTTTATAGCTCAATTCTATCTGATACTTTAAAATTATGCCATAATGGGGAAAAAATAGTTTTCAGCATTTGTTTTGCCTAAAGATGGTGCCTATTAATATTAGCAGACTCATAATTTCACATAAAAAAAAAAAGCACCATAACTTCGTCGAGGCAATTTTAAGTGAAATTAATGGAAGGCGTGTGTCAAAGCCAGCGGCAGCGTGGGCGGATCCGGTCCCCTCAAAACCAGAATAAAAACTACATACTTTAGATGGAGGCTGGTTATAGGGGCTGCACACCTAGATCTGCCAGCGTAGAGTTTAAGCGTGTAGAATGCGACACATAGAATGGTTTTGTACTTTGGCATGTTTTTTTCTGCTTTTCCTGTTTGTGTGTTTTTATGTGGCCGCTAATGGGTTCTGGTTTCCTCACTCTTGGTTTGTGAATAACGGTTTAAATTGCTTAGCCGCCAACTTTTGATTCTAGTTTTCTTGAAGCTTTTTTGTTTTTGGACAGATATTTGCAGGAAGAAGGCAATTAAAACTGTTTGTGGTTTCTGTACTGATGTGAAGTGAAATGATTAATAAAATCAACTCAAGGTCTACTTGACTGTTTATTGGATCAATTATTTATTTTTCGTTTGGGATTAAAAGTATTTTGGTGTTTAATTTCATTTAAGACTGTGATTTAGTTTTTGGAAACTGTTTTTTTTTTTTTGGTGGAAAAGGATGAAATTTATTATATTTTACGCTGGAGAGATATCCATTAAAAACGGTTATTTCTAATAAAATTGAAATCTGAATCTGCTGCTAATTGGGGATTTATGGGACTAAATTAGTACCATAAAGTTTGTTCAAAACCTTTTTTCAAATTGCAAAAAAGAAAAAATGGAAAAAGAAAAACAAAGTTAGAAACTGAGTTAGAAAAATTTCAACCTGTGACTTTTCAGGTTTTTTTTTTTTTTTTTCAAAAACATTTCCAAAATTTTTTAAGTTCTAGGTATATATAGAACTATATAACTATATATTCAATAAGTAAATGGTACATCTGATTATTTAATGGGACACTAAATGGTACATTTATCTTTAATGATATATTTACTTATTTAAAATTGTCCTCTTTAACCCTCCGTATAAAAAGTTAGATTTGTGATTTAAAGGAGAATGTCATCTATTTAATTTATTTTTTTTGCAATATGGGTTTACTTAAGTTTGTTTTTTAAGCAAAATGGCGGCCAGCCAAGAAAACCTAAAATAATTGCTTATTAACTCACATGACATCAGAAAGGCTTATTGGTTCAGGGAGTTTTTATTCACGGATCCACATTTCTCACATCAGCTGCTGCAAAGTAAAGAAGGTTGGAACCATTAAGTGCTGCGTCAGAGCGGGGGGGGGGGGGGGGGGTTCCAGCCCATAAATCAGAGCAGTTTATTTATCATCTTCCCGTTTAAAACATCTTCTGCATGTCAGTCCTGCATAGATACCACAGAGTAGCGCAGCCCAAATCCACTGAAAACACGTTAAAGAGAAAACCGGATCGTCCCGCTGCACAGCGAAGCATTCAGGTGTTCTAATGCTTTCACCCTCATAGTTAAAAATAGCTAACAAAAATAAGCTGCTATTTTTTATTTAAACTTACATTTTTTGGCATCAGGACTTTTTACCAAGAAGCTTTATTTTTATTACTTTAAATTATAATTTTTGCGTCTGGGTCTTTTAATACTCTGTGGTATTTATGTTTTACGGCAGCAACTGAAAACAGAAAATAACCGATGCAAACAGAATCCCTGAGACTCGTTTTTACACACTGCAAAAAATGAAACATAAGGAATCTTTATTCCTTGAAATACGTGTATTTTCCATTTGAGCAGGTTAGTAGGAAAATTTGCAAATGGAACGATTTACGTTTAAAATAAGAACAAAAAAAAAAAGCGTGACCTTAGTTGAAGTACATTATTACCCCGTTTCCACTACCCTCTGAAAACCGATCCGTGCCGCGCTCGGTTCCCTACGACCGTTTACACGCAGCGCTAGCACGGTTTCCCGCCTCCTAGTGGCGATCTACGGTACTACTGCTCTCTAGAAGCAAACCAACATGGCGGCGCCTGTAACATTCAGGAAGTTTGCGGAGAATCAGGCGAAGAAGGCAACCTTGGGAAGTGGATATGACAAACGATAGAGCTTCGTCTGGAAGCTAATCAGAACTTCTAGAAGCGGGAAACAACGGATATAGAGGTTCATCGCACTGCTGAGCAGAATCATCACTGAAAATCGTGCGGCACGGCAGGGAAGCTAGCATTTTTATCAATACTCATGATTACGGAGGCTGACGGTAAGGAGATGACGCCGTCTGCTCATGCGTTCTTTGTTATCAGAGAACTGAGCCAGAACTGAACCGCGCCGGGCGCTACTAATGAACTAGCACCATGCTAGCGCGGTTCGGTTACGTCTGGCACGGTCTGGTTCTGTTGTGTGTTCCATTTATACTCAACGGTTACCTGGGTTACCGTGCTCTGACCGATCTTGGCACGGTTACAAAAGGGTAGTGGTTATGGGGCTAATTCCTACGGAGCTAATTTAGTGCCATTGTTGTAAATAAAATACAAAAGAAAAATTAATCAATTAGCAATTAAACTTAGCATATTTTATTTATTTTTTTAAATTTTCTTTTCACATTTAATTTAATGAACTGCATTATTTTCGAATTATGTTTCCGAACATATTTTTATTGGTCTGTAGTGGAAAGCCTGTCCTACAAGTTTAGAGAATGTGATCTGTGAAATGAAAAAAAAAAAAAGTATAACATTTGAAAATATAATACCTAAAAAAAGAATAAAGATTTTAAAATAAAAGAAAAAAATTGAAACTTTTAAAAAATAGTTTTTTTTTTCTTGTCGTTTTAATTTAGCACACAATAATGGAACAAAATTCACTCCATAAATATCATGTAATTTCTTTTTAAGGACACAAATACTCCGTATATTGTTCGATCATCTCATTTACCTGCTCAAATGAAAGCGAATACACGTATTTTATGAAACAATAGATAATAGATTAGGTTTTGCAGTGCAAAAAAAGAAGAGGAAGCGACATCCTATGGCAGAGCTTTTACTTTGCATAAGCTTCGTACAATGAATGAGGAAAAAAAGCAGAAAGAAGCTGAAGAAAAGTGAACTCAGAAACCTGACAAGCTGTTAGAAACGCCTTCATGGTTCGATTCCCGAGAACGTAGAAAACTGGAATCGCTTACAAACAGATTTAGTAAAAACCAGGAGGCAAAAAGTGCTCGTACAAAAAAAAAAACAACCAACTTTATCTATCTACACATTTTTGCGCAGCGTTAAGGTAGGAGTCGGCTGATGGGAAGGATGCAGGCTGTCCTCATCCACCTGTAAACGACGAGGACGCCGTGTCCTGCAGTCCTCCGTGTCCCCGGCTCTACGCTCCGCTCATTGTCTTCAGCAATAACTTCATTTCACCGCCTCTGCGCCGCTAAGGTGGATCTTTTTGGGACAAAGTGCTAAAAAAAACTCCCTCAGGTCTCGTCGTGTCGCTCGGTTTCTAGCTCCCTGAGAAAAGACTCGGGGCTTAGACCAGAGCCGAGTCCCAGAAAAACGCAAATAAATATCCGACGGTGTCCCTAAACGCTTTAAAGCCCAGAGACTCATTCCTTTCTCTACGGAGTCGACTTAAACTTTGCACTTGTTACCAGGAAGCTTCATGAAACCACGGAAACTGAATGCTTGGATGATTTTACGGAGTTAGATTGAGGCCATGAAACATTTTTTTTTTTACTTCAAAAAAAGTAATAATACAAAAGCTGCAAATGAGTTTGAAACTGAAAAGAAGGTGAATCGTGTTTATTTCAGAACATATGAACCGGAGCCGTAGAGATATAAATGCTAGCGTGAGCGGCTAACTCCTATGGAACTATTGAACCGCATGGCTCTTTGAAATGTTGCCAATTGTCATCAGAACCCTCTTATCTCTACGGCTCTGATATAAACATAGAGCATCAATGATGCTTTGAAAATCTCTGCTTCTCACGGTTCCTAAACGCACTTTTTCTTTTGAGTTTAAATTATTTATTTTTTTGCAGTTTTAAATACTTTTTTTTTTGTTTTAAAAATAGTTTTCTGTTTCATATCTTTTTTTTTTTGAGATTCCAAACATTCTTTGTTGAATTTTTTTCAACAGTATAAAAAATTTTTTTAAACAAATTTATGGCTCGAATTTATCCCCATACTACGGTTCCTAAACGGAACGCCTTGAATTTTTCAGCCCAAACACCAAACTGTCATTATTCATCGCGGGTCCGACACGCCTGGATAAAATGGCTGAACTGCCTCCTCAGGACGCAGCGTGTCGGACCGGGGGTCAGGAAACGCCCCCCAGTGATCTAACCTGCGGCGTGACGCTGTGATGTCATAAACCATGGTTTTCGCTCCTACATTAACTATGGTTTTGCTTTCCAGACCCTGGATGAGTCCCTGGACTTTAACCATCAGTGAATCTAGGCGTGACCTCTGACCTTCCTCCCACTCTACTCTCACTCTGAGGTTTCCGGTTTCCTTCCTGCGGCGGTTTCTAAGTGCCGAGCTGTGCGGGTGAGGAGGGGGCCCCGGGGTCCTGGGAGGGGAAGCAGTCTTCAGAGTGAAGGAGCTGCAGGGCGCTCTGACCGTAGCTCAGCGCGGTTCGCTCCTTCTCCTCGGCGCCGTACAGCAGGGAGTGCGGATGCACCTGCAGGATGTGCCGCTTGATGGTGCTGACCTTCAGCGTGGCCAGAGCGGCGCCGCACACCATGCAGATCAGGCCGTGTCTCCTGCCGTCGTAGTCCATCAGATACTCCACTCGCCAGCGCGCCTGGTAGTTCCTCCTCTGGTCCTTCCCGGGGTAATGTCCGTGACGAGCCGCCGCCGCCATGCCGGAGCTGCTGGACCTGCTCCTCTCTCCACTCGCTCCCTCGTCATCATTCAGGGGAGCTGTGACATCACAGGCGGCGTCCTCGTTCCCTCCTTTGGTTGTGCTGAAGGCGACGGCTTCACTGCGGTTTAATTCTACAAAGATTAAAAAGATAAAAAATATTTAAAGAATCATTTAAAACGATGAATTTAATAAACAAATATCAGATTAAATCATTATTAATAGTCAAAAAGATTAATTTAAAAATTAAATGTTCAAATAAATGAAATAATCCAAAATTTATTTATGTTATAAAATGATTAATAAAAAATGTTTTTTTACATCATTTAAAATGGTCAATTAAGTCCTTAAATGTCTGATTGAATAATTATAGATAAATAAATATTAAATAATTATAGATACATTTAAAATGTTGAAGAAAATAATTTGATTTCCAAAACAAACTACGTAAAAAATCAAAAATGATGAAAATAAATGTCCCATAAAATATTTAAAAAATCATTAAAATCATGAACTAAAAAATGAAATAAACGAATAAAATATGTTATAAAGTGACAAATTGAATCATTTAAGTTATGATTAATTATAGATAAATTTAGAAAGAGGAAATAAATAATTCAATGTTCAAATAAATCATGATTTTTATAAAATAACGAATTTAACGTCCAATGAATGTTTCTTTTAATCAATTAAAATAGTCAGTTAAATCCTTAAATTTCTCATTAAATAATTGTATTTTTAAAATAATTAATTATAGTTAAATAAACGTCAGAATAAATAATTATAGATATATTTAAAATCTTGATAAAAATAATTTGATGTTCAAATAAAGTTTTATAAAGTGACGAATTAAATAATTTAAGTTACGATTAATTATAGATAATTAAACATTATGCAATATAGACCATTCAGTTATTAAATGTCTGATTGAATAATTATATATTTAAAATGATTAATTATAAAAAAAGAATGATGAAATAATGAAATGTCCCATAAAATATAAAAAAATCATTAAAATCATGAACTAAATAATGAAATAAATGAATAAAATGCTGTAAAGTGACAAATTAAATCATTTAAGTTATGATTAATTATAAATAAATTTAGAACGAGGAAATAAATAATTCAATGTTCAAATAAATCATGATTTTAAAAAATAACGAATTAAACGTCCCGTGAATTTTTGTTTTAATCAATTAAAATAGTCAGTTAAATCCTTAAATTTCTCATTAAATAATTTTACAGTTAAATAATTAATTATAGTTAAATAAACGTTATAATAATTATAGATACATTTAAAATGTTGAAAAAAATAATGAAATGTCCCATCAAACATTATTAAAAACGATTAAAATCATAAACTAAATAATTAGATGTTAAAATAAAGTTTTATAAAGTGACGAATTAAATCATTTAAGTTACGATTAATTATAGATAATTAAACATTATGCAATATAGACCATTAAATTATTAAGTGTCTGATTGTATAAGATGTAAAATGATTAATTTCAGGTAAATAAACTTTTATAGATTCATTTAAAATGTTGAAAAAAAAAGCATAAAATTAATAAAATTTCCCCAAAACGCTAAAAAAGTAAAATGATGAATAAAATATTAAAATCATAAATACCTTATAACTATTATTATTATTCCTTTGTTTATATGCATACATAAATAGGTAGCTAAATATGTATTTTGGGGCCTCGGGTGGTTTTTCCAGGGCCCCCCGGGGGCCCCTGCTTCTATTAAAATGGAGGAATGATGAGGAAGCGTTTCAGCTCTGATTCAGGCGAAAGCTGCAGCATCTTTCTGATGTTTTCCAACATGGCTGCAGGGCGTTTCTCACCGTCTGCTGCCTGCAGGCCGTCAGCAGAGGAGTCTTTGGTCCAGGCGGCGGCCATGGCTTCTCGCTCCTGTCGGCTGAGGGCCGTGGTCTCAGGGTGGCACTCCTGGATGTGGCGGCGGAAGCTGCTCACCTTGCTCTCCTTTAACACCTGAGAACACACCATGCAGAAGATGCCCTGGTCCTGGGGCCCGTAGGCCACCAGGTAGTCCAGGCGGAGCCGCCAGGGGGCCCCGCCTCGCAGCCGCCTCTTCCTGGGCTGCCGGAGAGGCGGGGCCGCGGGCCGAGGGGCCCCGACCCCTCCGTCCTCACCGATCAGGCGGATATCCTGAGTTAAAGCGCCGTCGCCCTCCGGGGACTCGTCCGCGTCGGTCTGGTTGGCCTGAAGGTCTCCTGAGAGAAGCTCCGCCCCCTTTCCTTTGGCGTTTGCTGTGGGCTCGGCTCTGGCCGAGTGGGACTCGCCTGTCGGAGAGCAGATTTTCACAGTGAGGATCCGGCGCCGGGACGTGGCGACACGGTGGCGGGCTCCGTCCTCACCGTGGCTCTGGGCCCAGGCCTGCAGGATGCAGTGCTTCTCCTCCGAGCTGAACACCAGCGAGTTGGGGTGCGTCTGCAGCACGTGGCTCTTGATGTGATCCAGGTGGAGCGACGGGAGCTCCGCCCCGCACACCATGCAGAGCAGGCGGCCGGCCTCCGCCTCGTACTCCATCAGGAACTCCTGCCGGAACCAAGCGTGCAGCGAGTCGTTCAGGTAGCGCTCCAAGGTCCGCGCCGACGGCCCGGGGGCCTCCGGCTCCTCCTCTACGCTCTGCGGGGTCAGAGCGGGGGGGAGCGGGGCCGCATCTGGACTTTCTGTTCAAGAAAAATAGGAAGAAAACAAGGGTTCTCAAAGAGGGGGTCGGGGGCTCCTGGGGGACGCAAGACACCAAGTAGCGGGTCAAGAAATCTTTTTTTCACAATTATTGTGATATAGTTCCTGAGGTATATAGAGGGCAGAAATATACAAAGAAATGAATAAATATATCATTTATTTATTCATCTAGTACAGGGGTTCTAAAACTGGGGCTCTTGGCAGGTCGCAAGTAACGTTACCAACTGTCCCTGTCAGGAATCCAGTTTGTGTGGTCTGTTTTTGTGTTTCCTTTCCTCTCAACCAGGTGGTGCCCCGTCCTCATTGGGTCTCCCTGCACACCTGCAGCTCATTGCCTCATTACCTGTGGAGGATTCTTAAGCTGCTGACTGCCACTACCTCGACGCCAGAGTGTTTGCCAATCCAGGGTCCTCTAGCCATGCTTAGTTTAGCAGAGTCTAACCTGAGTCTTTGTTTGCCAGTTTTGGATTCTCTAGCCAAGCTGAGTTTTACTGAGTTAAACAGAGTTTTTGTCAACTTGAGTCTTAACTTTGTTTTTGTCTTTGCCTCTCGGCAGGAAGTCAACCTGCAAACTGGATTTGTTCGGACGTTCTCTCTCTGGAAGGAGCTTCTAACTGAGCAGGGGTTCCAAACAGGAAGTTTGAGCTTCCCCTTTCCCCAAGAGGTCGTTTGAGCTTCAATACACCGAGCAAAGGTTTCATCTGCACCGCAGCCCATTCAAGTACTGCAGGAGTGTCCGAGTCCGAGTAAACCCCGTCCGTCCAACCACCATCAAACAAGACAATCACTGGAATCTTCCCACACAGACTGGATTCCATAAAGGACACTTTTTCCTGGAGAAGTGAGTCTGCAACCTATTCCTCCAATTCAAGTCTAAGAATCTAATTTCCCACTGAGCCCTGAACTAACCACAGTGTCTTCCCCTCACCTTCCAGTTCCGGTTTGACAGTGTTCTGAGCAGCACTGGATTCATCACCATATTCTAATAAACCTGTTAAACTTTTCTCTCTGTTTGGTCTTCTGCATTTTTTGGGGTCAGACCTTTAACGAAATCATGACAGTCCCTTGAAAAACGGAATCACACTTTGTCCCGTGTTACTGAGAGTAAAAAAATAGTCAGTAAAAAGCTAATGGAAAATGAAGAACGAGGGCACGTTGGATACAAAACTTTACGGTAAACTTGTTCCCCTCCCTGTCCTGCATTGTTACCAATGAGCTGACGGCATATATGTAACGATCCAAGTGTTCCTCTCAGATCCCATTGGTCGAGACAAAAGAGCATCATGGGGGACGAACGGAGGAATTTTAAATGCTGACGCTGCTTTTAGGGGCGGACAAAGGAAATTCAAGTGGAAAAAGTCGGCTATCGCCTCATTATGTAGCATTAAGCTAATGATTTTTTCTGTTTTCCAACTGTAGCCTACAGTCATTGCATTTAAGCACAAATATGTTTACAAGTTTGCTGTTGCACCGAAAATGTGCACTATTTATTTATTTATTTTATATTAATCTATACAGTTATAAGTTAAGCAGGACAGACTGATGTTTAAGATGCTTATTTTATTCAGCAAAGTTTGTGATTTAGTATTAAAGGGGTGATAGAATGATTCTATTGGGTATCTGGCGCCAGTGAATCAGTGGTCTGTGTGTCATTTTCGTTATTTACGTTTATATACATGTTTAAGCCAAAATGATTTGACATTTAAATATCATTTCCCTGCGACTTTAAAGCTTTACCAGCAGTGGTTGTTTCAGACCTTTGGTGAGGTCGATTTTTTTGGTAAATGAGATTAATAATCAGCTGATCTCCAATAATTAAGGAAATTTGGGTCGATCAATCGATCAGTGCAACTATTTAGAAGCATTTCCTTCCATACATTGTTCTCCAGAAATATAAGAAAATGCCCTCATTTCTTCTAAGAAAAAAGCTTTAAAAAAAGTTTCTTCTTTGTGGTATATAAAATTATTCAAAATTGTGTCTTTTTCTCCGGGATTTCATACATTTATGCCTCTTAGTAAGTTTTATTTAGCTAAAACTCTCAACAGATATCAACACCCCATTAAAGGAAGTTTCTTTTTCTTCTGTCTGAATTTGTTTATTTAAACCAAGAAAATAAAGAGAACAAATTTTCTTGCGTCGATATTGATAAAAAATTTGGTTTTTACCCAGAAACAATGAAATTTGAGTCCTGGCCTGATGGGAGAGTGGCTCCTGTTAAGGTTTCAGACCCCCCCCACTTTCTGACCGACTCTCTGGGATCTAAAACTTCTCTTCCAAACCTGAACAGGTTGAAAACTCTTTGCTGGGATTTAGATGTGTTTTTCTTAGTTGTTTGCTGCCACCTAGTGTTGATCAGAAAAACAGCAGGAACTGACTGACAGCAAGTCAGAATTACTGTTTTCTTTTTTCTTTTTTCACTAAATCAGAGCAGATATTCAATGAAAAATGCTTCAAACCTTCAGTATTTGTTAATGTATCTATATTTAATATATAGATACATTAACAATATATAACAATATATTTATATATATATTTATATATTTAGGAAACTGGACGTGAAGTTTCTTTTGTGCTCTCTTCCTCTCTATCCAAGAGGCTTTTTCCAGTTTTAACTAGAGGCAGGGATCACTGAGATTAATATACTTTAGGAGTCTTTAATCCCTCCTACTGGATTGGACAAGGAAGTCTGTCAGTGGACAGAAACATTAAGTTTGCCTGGGAAGATTGTTTTTTGTTTATTTCTATAGCTCCAATTCACATCATGTCATCTCAAGGCTCTTTCCAGTTCACCAGATCATCCAATCAGATTGATTAAAAGTTTTCTATCCAAGGAAAACCAGCTGATTGCTTCAACTCATTGAGTCAATGATCCTCCCGCAGCAGTTTGTCGCAGGTATGACGCAGATATTTTAAATTCATGCCCGATATTAAAGCGTGGTCTGTGCCATGGTGTTCCACGCCACAACGCTAGAGGGCCAATCAGGAACTAGCTGTGGGTCTAGATACGGCCGAGGCGGTGAGGAAGTGGAGGCAAGTTTATGCGACAACGGAGGGACATGAGGGTGAAAAAGAGCGCTCTTCTAGCTGCTCCATCTTCACCAGTCGTATTCCACAATGGCGGCCATACAAACAAAACAAGCCGGTAAGGAACCAGACAGGAAGTACGCATAGAGAAGCGGATGTAGATTTGACCAATCAGAGGCCTCCTCTCTGTGGCACTGTCTGCGGTCACCTACAATTTTGGAGGGGTGCAGCAGAGTGACTGCGGAACTCTTAGAACCGTCAAAATGAAGGCCTTGGGAGTTCTAGTGTTAAAAACCAAGGAACAAGTACAATGGACGACTACGGCGAAAGGTTGATCGAGGAGGTTCGTAAGTACAACCACTTGGACGACGCCTCAGACCAATTATATAAAGATGCCATGGTCTTTGCCAAAATGACGTTCTCGTGACCGTCCGCCGAAGTTCTCGCGAGTTCTTGAATAGGCTCCTCCAGACCCAAGCGACATTTGATGTGTGTGGCTGCAGAAGTCTAATCTGTACTTTAATCCTCGACGCAGGCGACCCAGGGTCGATTACGGCCTCTGGTCCTTTCCTTTATGTCTCTCCCCCTCTCTCATACTCCCTTGCTCTCAGCCTACTGTGCAAAAAAACAAGCCACTAATGCCGTAAAAACTCAAAAGAAGATACAGATGCCTCCCTACTCTAGACCAGGGTGAAGGGAGGGTCATGAGAGATAAGAATGAGTTCACAGAGCCTCCTTCATGCCATGGACGGGACACCTGTTCTGAGTGTTTATCTGGCTAAAATGTATGTCCTCGAGGAACTGAAGTGTTTTTTCTTAAGAATGACAAATGTTGCGTGTGGGAGAAAGTTCTTTATGTAGGGATGGGATAGTTCTAGGAAGGTGTGTATTGGGAGTTGTATAGAATTGATGTATGAGCTTTTGCCCAGTCGAGCTTTATCACAGAGCCTCTGCTTCCTAGATCAAGTCCACACATTCCTGGACTCTTGTAGTTCAGATCATGAAAGGCGGACAACTCAACATATAGAAATCAACGAGGAAGCAAACAGACACCGACCAGTACCTCCATTTTGACACACCATCCACTGGAATACAAACTGAGGCATCATCAGAACCCTGCGAACCACGATTAGAAAACATTTCCACCACCGGTGGAAGAGAACAGGGACACATTAGGACAGCCATGAAGAAACGGTGGTTATCCCTGATGAGCCTTTTCTAAAACCAACAAGAAAGAGGTCTGCTGAGAGGGAAGAGAACAGGAGGAACAATGCGTCACTCGGATGTTGCCGACTCCTCTGAAAAAGTCAGGAGGATTTTAAACCAGCACCACATCCCTGAGACAAAAAACTGGTTCAACCCAAAGACAAGACACCCAGAAACCAGACTGACGATATGGTTTACAACCGCTCAGTGTAGTGAAGAGGCACAGACCTGTACATCGGAGAGATCACAACCGCTACATCGGCGCATGGCTCTCATTACAGAGGACCAACTCCCTTGCAGGACAAGACTCCGCTGTTCACCTACTGAAGGCTAAAGGACGCTGACAGCACACAACAACGCCCATAATCTGGTTAAGACAGACTGCTTGAGAGACGCAGCAATCCAAGCCATCTTTGTTAACCTGGAACAACCATCTCTCAACAGAGTATGCGGTCTCAGACAGAACCTTTCACCTACTAACAGAAGATTCCTAATTTCTAAACTCAATTATGTCATTTAGGAAACGTGATCAACAGACGCCATCAAGAGAAAAATAGGAAGAATAATTAGACAGTCGCTTTGTGGGGAGTATGCATAGAGCCTAAGTGTGTTTCTTACATTTGAGTTCATTTAGACGCTAATAAACTGTTTTTCAGAATAGTGATCAGAGCGCTCTGTAATAGTAGTTGCTGCTTGGGAAATTTTTGAATATCTGAGAAAATTTTCCAGGGGAAACAGGGCGCACGATTTGTCATTTTTAGTAAAAGGGTGTATGAATTACGTCAAATCAGCGTTTGCTAGCTAAAAGCCTGATCATCACATCATCATCTTCTTCAGAGAACAGGAGGTTGAATATAGATGTAAATCACATTGTTTAGATCAATGGTTTCCAATTAAAACACTTTCTAATTGGTGTTTTCTGGACCCTAAAAATCAAGCGGATCCCTTTGATTTTGGTTCTGGTGATCCCAAAAACAAACGTAAGCTGGCGACTCTCGCTCACCTCAGGCATTCCGGTCCAAAGTCCATGGAGGCCTCCTCTCCCCTGGACTGGAGTGTCCAGAACCCGACCCCTGACCCCCAGCTCAGGTGGCTCTCCCACCCGGATCGGATCACCTCCTTGTCCGCGGCGCTCCACAGGAGAGAGTCGGGATGTTTCTGCCGGATGTGTCTCTTGATGGTGCTGAGCTTCAGGGTGGCCAGCGAGCTGCCGCACACCATGCAGATCATGCTGTGCCTCTCGGGGTCGAAGTCCATCAGGTATTCGCTGCGCCAGTACTCGTGGTAGTAGCGGCGGTGATCGCGGCCGGGAATCCTGCTGAGGCCCCACCGTGACGCTCTCTGGACCCGGGGTTTGCGTCCAGAAGGCCCGGGGGCCAGGGAGAGGAGCGGCGGCTGGTCGGGGCCCTCGGTGATGCTCCAGTAGCTGGTGGCATTTGATCTGACCGGTGTGACCATCCCCGCCTCAGAGTCATCTCCACCGTGGCCATTGGCGAGATTATCCCCTGCAGAACCAGAATCCAGGTTACTAGCCAAGACTGAAGCACAGACGTGGAACCGGACCTTTCAATCGCTCACAAAATATCAACGTTAGTTTAAATATCTGCAACTTTAGAGGAAATAAAACAAGAAGCAGCAGCGAAACCAGTGAAGTCCTGTTAAAGTCAGAATTTAAAGTCAGAATTTAAAGTCAGAATTTAAAGTCAGAATTTTGAGATTAACGTCAGAATTCCGAGATTAAAGTCAGAATTCTGAGATTGACGTCAGAATTCCGAGATTAAAGTCGGAATTCTGAGATTAAAGTCGAAATTCTGAGGGAAAAAAGTCAGAAATCTGAGATCAAAGTCAGAATTCTGAGAAAAAAAAGTCAGAATTCTGAGAATAAAGTCAGAATTCTGAGATTAAAGTCAGAATTCTGAGATTAAAGTCAGAATTCTGAGATTAAAGTCAGAATTCTGAGATTAACTTTAGAATTCTCAGATTAAAGTCAGAATTCTCAGATTAAAGTCAGAATTCTGAGATTAAAGTCAGAATTCTGAGATTAACTTCAGAATTCTCAGATTAAAGTCAGAATTCTTAGAATAAAGTCAGAATTCTGAGATTAACGTCAGAATTCTGAAATTAAAGTCAGAATTCCGAGATTAACGTCAGAATTCCGAGATTAAAGTCAGAATTCCGAGATTAAAGTCAGAATTCTGAGATTAAAGTCAGAATTCCGAGGAAAAAAAAGGTCAGAATTCTGAGATCAAAGTCAGAATTCTAAGGAAAAAAAGTCAGAATTCCGAGATTAACGTCAGAATTCTGAGATTAACGTCAGAATTCTGAGATTAAAGTCAGAATTCTGAGATTAACGTCAGAATTCCGAGATTAAAGTCAGAA
>JAGKQL010000333.1:3346-16168 GCA_018398635.1 Cyprinodon brontotheroides
ATATATATATATATATATATATATATATATATTTCTGCTGTCACTTGCAATAAAGGTTTCTGTGCCTTGTTGTTCTTGGGTCTGTAGTCTAACTATTGCAGATCATCAGTGTTTGTTTGTTTAGCGAGTTCAAGGGAGGCAAAACATAAACAGGACTGTGTCTCTTTTGCAGTTCTTTTAAGCACCTTTAACTCATAATTGGCACAATTCAACATTCTGTAGTTTAGATTACAGTATATTGCTTATCATTGACACACTTATAGGCTCAGCTGACAGAGCAATGGGCCATATGGGGCATTAAAAAACAATGGGCAGATAAAGCAGCTGGGACACACATAAAATGACAGCTCTGACAGAGTGTGTCTCATTCTGTTTTATTGTCTCTAATCCTTTTCCTTTGTGCCTTCTCTTCCAATCACAGTTCAAGACGGAGAGACAGAACACACAGAGGTTCAGGCCTTTCAGTGCTTGGATGATACCAGAGGCTATGTTGTCGGGGTCTTGAACGTCCCTGGTAGGGTCTTCAAAGGTAAGATAGGCTCTGGGTGATGGGCCAGACAAAGAGCATCTCAAGAAGCTCTCATTACGACTAAATGATTACTGTGAGTGAAGTCTCATGGTATGGCAAAGCCGGGACCTCACTCTGGCAAGGCCCGGGGGTTAGGGGTTGGTCACAAGTGCCTAATGATCAGGTTTGTTCTTCACTTGGCCAGCTGAAGCCCAAAAGTTACCTCGGAGGCCATCCCCAGTAGGCCCACCACTTGCAGGTGAGGAGCCCCTGGGGACTGATGCAAAAGAATTGGCAATATTCGAGGCAGAAGCCTTTGGTCCATTACTGTGCTTAAAAATTGTTTTGGGACATGGAATGTCACCTCACACTGACAGAGCAATGAGTCTAGGGCTTGTGTGGAGTGCCTGGGCTTTAAAACCCATTTCTTTGAGAGCCTGGATTTTCTTGACTTCGTGAGTAACAAGTTGGTAGAGATGGAGGGAAGGGTTGCATCTGTTTATCTCCCACAGCTCAGCCATCTTGTGTTGGGATAAGATAGCCCAAAATGGAAGGGGGGGGGGTTGTATCCCTTCTCCTCCAGGTAACATGTGAGAATTATTGTCCTGACATATCATCAAAGGGTTAGTCACGTGATTATTAGGCCTACTGTATTGACTCTGTCCACCAGTCAGCACCTGGTGGAAGAGGAGGAAGTTGTACAGACTTTGGCTGGCCAAGCAGTAGTAGTGCCGCCCTACTCTTTGGGGGGAGCCCTTGGTCCAGCGACATATTTACTCCCCCAACCTCTGAGGAAGAGCTTCTCTCAGATTGGGTGCCAGATGTGGTGGCAAATATTTTGAACAGGGTGTGGACTGCAACCATGAGGGATGCTGGGTCAAGCTGAAGAAGGAGAGTCCTTATCTAGCATGGTTTACTTGTGCTAATTCCCGAAGCCCGTAAGCAGGTACAAATGGTCTAAGCATACAGCTGCCCATAAGGTAGATACTTCTTCAAGTAGAACAGTGAGATTACCCCCAATTGTTATGCTGGATGATACTCAGCTAAGTAATTCGTCTATAAATCCAGATGAAGCTAAGCACATTATATATATATATTACAGGTATTGCCTCAAGACATAAAAAATCTGGACACATTAACTTTTCGTTCTGAATGCAGACAAAACAGAAGTTATAGTCTTTGGACCAGAGTCTTAATTTGGATGAGATTAAACTGATCTTAGATAATAAAGTAAAAAATTTTGGTGTTATTTTTGATCAGGCCTGTCATTTAAATCCCATATCAAAGAGGTTTCTAGAATTTCCCTCTGTCATCTGCGAAATATTGTAAAATTAAAAATACCCTGTCCAGGGGTGATGCCCATGCGTTTGTTACTTCAAGACTGCACTATTGTACTTCTATCAGAAAGTCCACAAACTGTAGTTAAAAAGCCTTCAGCTGATCCAAAAAATGCTGCAGCCAGAGTTCGATGAAATTTAAAAGAGAGATCAGCCTCCGCTGTTCCTCCCGTACTGCTGCGCTCCGACTTATCCTCGGAGCTTGAGGAGAGCATGAGCGATATTATCATTAAATTTGTTGGAGCAAAACATGCAGAAATGAACGCTTAATTTAATATGATATATGAAAAAAATCCCCATCAGCATCCAGCATATGTGTGGTTTCTGATGGAGATGAAACATCTGCTTCCTGGTATGTTGAAGTACCAATAGTTTGCATCCAATCTTTTAAATACACGGTCTTAGTTTTTGGAAATTTATAAGAATTATGCTTTAATTTGTAGTTACCAATCTTTCCTGTTACTACCGATTTAATTTAACAAACCGTATCTTCTGGCCATTCTTTTTCCTCTAAGGTTTGATGTACTGCAATAGCTTAATCTTGACCTGGTCGGACCAGAGAGGAGCTTCTGCACATTTTAGTAGTATACTTGGCTCCTGCTGCCGCTGTGAAGCAGGATTCTCCCACCATGAACAGAATCATCATGGAATATGTGTGCTGGCTCAATATGCAGCACTTCGCGATGCACCTCAGAATGACTTACTTCGATTCATGCGCAGGTTTACAATGCGGCTTGCTGCTTTTAAGCCAAAGTGCTCTCATTAAGCCAGAAAAAAAAGAAAGAACAATAACAAACGGTCAGTTGATGTGTTTTCCAAAAAATATGTGAATCAGAAATTGTCTATATAACAAACTTAACGATTGTTGTTCTTCGCTTCAAAAATACTTTACATTTTAAAATTGGAAAATTTTCTTTTTAATTATATTTTTATTAAAAAATGCAAATGTATGTAACACATGAATGCATAAACACCATAATTTTGTATTTCGAGTTAAATTCTTAAGGTTTAAAGTAACATCATTAAAATGTCTCTCTTTATTGGTTGATAATTTTCTTTATTCGACCCCTGATTTTTAATTGGTTACCCCTGGCTTGTTTATAAATATTTGTTTCAGGTCATAAGTGTGTGCCATCCAATGCAGATCACTGGCATCATCCACATCTAGTGTAACCAGTCATATAATGCAAACACTCATTGGTTAGCTAAAGGAAATCATCGTGAAGCAAGCAGGTGTTCTTCAAACTGTAAACGCGGAATTGTCTATGCAAGTATGCTACAATCTTGGATTCGTGAAAAAGATGTTGAAATGTTCTGAAAGGTCGGACACACTTTTCCGGAGGCGTATCAGGAGATGGAGATCAACAAGACCGCCCTCATCCTATACTGTATCTCAAAGAAATCTTTTGAAATCTTTGAAAATTGAGCTTTCAATTCATATATAGTGGCAACTGGCTGTTTTTTTAAAGGCCGATTTATACTTTTATACTCTTAAGTAATTCCTTTTGAGTTAACATACTTTTTTCAATTTTTACTTGAGTAAAGACGCCAAGTTGATGTTCTCAACTTTTACCACAGTGGTTTTAAACTGCAGTATCTATAACAAAATGTGTGTACTTTTGACACACCACTTCTCTTTCATTGGCTTCCTCCTGTTAAATCCAGAATAGAATTGGTACCCGTCCTTCTCACATATAAAGCCTTTAAATGGCCAAGCTCCATCTTATATCAGAGATTTGATTGTTCCTTAAGCCAACAACAGAGCCCTTCGCTCTCAATCTTCAGACGGCAGCATCAGTAGTTCCTAGAATTTCTAAAAGTAGAATAAGACGCAGATCAGGCTCCTCTCCTGTGTAGAACCAACTACCAATTTTAGTCCGCCTGTTCATATCGCATAGCTCATTTCTACTTCATAAAGGAATAACATTTGGAGTAAGGGGATAATACAATGTATTCGCGCATTTCAAATATTGAGTGGCGCCCTGGCAGTGTTCATGTTCACAAACGCAGCCAATATTTCTTCAGTACGCCAAATGTAAGTCGGGCCTGAGTCGCTTTATTGAAATGAATGTTTTGCGCAGCTGACAGGTATGACGCTCGCTGCTGCTCGGCGGCGCGAAACCGCTGCAGACCAAACCAGACTAAAGTGCGACTCAGCCGCCTGCTCTGCCGTGATAATGCAAGCCGCAGGGGAAGAAGAAATGTGCTGCTTTACCTGTGCAAAGAAAAGAAACAACGAAAAGAAAAATGCTCCGAGGACTTCCAGCGTTGAGGAAGGAGGCCGAGTTCTTTGCCGCAGCTGAATGCGACTTTCGCCTGGTTTGGTCTCGTCGCCGTTACCGTTCCTGAGAGACTCGCGGAACGCCTGCTTTTAGGAAATCCTATACACTACTGTTTATGCTCTAAAAACATTCTAAATGACTTCTTTTTCGAGTAAATTATGGACGCTACCCACTCAGGACACTTTTGGAATACATTTCCTGAGCTTAGCAGTATGGAGGAATATTGACACGTTTTTTTTGTGGGACTTTTATGGATCTTTCTTGTCTCAGCACCATATCAGTAGACCTCCATTATTTGAATGTCAAGCGTGTTAAGACAGCAAAGAAGCCTCCTAGAGATCTCCACAGATGCATTTGAGATATCAAAAGTACCCCAGAGTGTTGTTCAGCATGAGGGTGAGTAGAAAACGAAGTGCCACCGCGTTTTGTACTCATTCTTTAAGGGCTTTAAAACTGTCCTTTTGATCAAGCTTATAGTTAGAGTGGCTCAGGTTATCCTGCGCTATCTCTATAGATATGCTGCTATAGCATTAGAGTTCTGGAGGACATAGTGACCCCTTTTTCATCATCCAGTTCCTTCTATATCTATTCTCCCACTCTGCAGAATCTGTTAGTTCAATCTCTGAAGATATGCTCTCTCTGCTTTTTCCCATCGTAGCTTTGCCTCGTCTGTTCCTGTTTGGCTGTGACACCACCTTGCAGAGAAATATCAGCTGTGCTGCTGCCATCAACAGGGCTAGACAAGTTTCCTGGATCCCTGTTCCCAAAAGCCTCACACAGCATGATGCTGCATGATGATTGTGGGGAGTTCTTGGTGTAATATAAAGAAGTTTGGTTATCACTTGGCCCATATGCCAATTAGTAACTCAAAATGTACCCTCTTTTTAAAACTAATATATATATTTTTTTTCTGGCCATTCTTAAGTACAACTTCAGTGTATGGCATGCTGTATGTGAAGATACTTTAGCCTCTGCTACAGGAACCTGCAACTCTTATTAGCCTTCCTTTTGTTGTTGCCTTTCTGATCGATGCCCTCTTTACCTAGTCTCTGTTGGTGGGCATCTTGCTTATATGCAGCCTCTAGGAAAGGTGTGTTTAATAAATAATTTCCCATCTAAAAATCACACCAGTTGACTTACAGATCACCTGATGCATTGGTCAGCTGATATTTTTGGCTGATATTAGTGATTTTTTTCCCCCTCTTGTATTGGCATCACCCAATACCTGCATGCTTTTACTAATTCATTAGTGCATTCAGCTAACATGCCTTAAGATAGCGTAAGGTACATACATCACTGGTCCCGTTTGCTATCCATTGTTAACATGTTCTCTGTGATTTAAGTTTGAATCAAGATGTTTTTTATCATTGTGTCTTCTCAATCATGTAAACTAAGAAAGAAAAGGTAATATCAACCATAAAAAAAAAAAAAAAAAAAATTGGGACCACATGGATCGGTAAGACTGATGTCTTTTTGTCTTGTCTGATGTACTGTTATCAGCCCTAAAAAACAAAAATATATGTTTGATCTCTACAGTGGTCAATTCATGTGAATTTAGAAAGTAGCTGATTGGTTTGTCTAGTGCTTGTCCGCAGCTCAAGTGTTGCAGATGTAATAAGCACACACTGATTTTCAGTTATTTGTTTTTCTAAATTCATTTCACCAATTTAGGTTAGCATTGAGTATAAATAAATACCTAGTGTGACAAAGTGGTTAAGTTTATGTTCACCACTTGTCCCTTATTCATTTTTCTGATTTGTAATGCTTAACTTTAAACATTAGTTTGCAACTTTATTTCACTTACTATCCCCAGTTTGTTTGTGTTAGCATTATGTTGCAGTTTCCATCTATTTACATGTTTAGGTTAAAGCTATTACTTCTGGATTATTGGTTGAATTTTTTTATTTTGTTCCAAAGTATATTCATGGTATTTGTTTTCCTTTTTACTCACCAGTATTTCCTGCTATATTGGCTAGATGATGTCATCATTTACCTTGCTGGGTTCTTCCATTTAGAGGGGTTCCTTTGGTAGTAATTATTATTATTTTTTTTTAAGTAACTTTTTGAGTTATCTTGTATCACATTGTTTATTTTTGCAGACTCTTTCATCATGTAGATGAGTTTGTAAATTAGATTAATAATTCTACTCTTGTTTCTATGTTTAGACTTTATTTTTCTTTACCTGTTTAATTGTGGCTTGGTCCACTCAAGTGCAGGTGTGTTGCCAATTGGTTATATAAGCACTGAGGAATTGTTGTCAGAGTGAAAAGTGACCAAACTACGGTACTTCACAAAGCCCTTTGGGTGAATACTTAAAAAAGTAAATTACAGTAGATTAACTTGGCTGGGATACAGCGAAATAAATGGATAAATTTGGAAAGCATAAATAACAGTTCATTAAAACTTTCACACAAATTAATATTTTTTTACACATTTTTATAGGTTGTAGTCAAATTTTATTTTACTTTTTTAATTATTATGTCCATGACCTCCTAATCTCTAGTTTAGGAGCCACCCTATTGTTTTTGAGCCATCGCTGTAGCTCTACCTTATTTAATCCGAACGTTAGCGCACGCGCTCACTCCTCACTTCAGCGAGCGAGACAGAGCCGCGCGCTCACGCACACACCAACGCTACTCGCTTAATAACGATATCTCTCGCGTCACCCCCCCTAACAACAACAACAACGGTCCACCGCTGCCTCTGCGGAGCCTCCTGAGGGACGGGGACTGCGGTTCAGGTGCACCGCTGTGATTTCTCTAAAACTCAAGTTCATTTTAAGGCTGCGAGTGAAGAAGGAGAGATAATTACACCGCTGATTACGTCGACAAGTGTTTATCCGCTGAGCTCGCCATTGTTTTTTTTTTTATTTTATTTTATCTGTAATGGGATTCCTTCAGGAGCAACCTGCCGCCTGACGTTAACTCCCCGCTGTGAGGTAAGAGCTAAGGCGGTTTATCTATCAATATAGAATTTTTTATTACGGTAGGACACTTTGTCATAAGAGTTTGGATCGGAGAAAGTTAACTACAGCGTCCCGAGTGATTATTTATCGCAGTTATCGATGCAGGTCACGGTGAAGTCCTATCTTAACCCACGCATTGTGAAAATACAGTTAATGCCATCATCTATCAGCTGGAATTGAAGATGTTCATCGCTGCTGTGTGGGTGAGCGCAAACGGGACAGACAACAAGGCTGCCATTGTAGCGGATCAGAGGCGGATTAACGGAATTCCTTTTCTCTGCACTGTCTGAACGGCCTCCAGCACCTCTCTCCCTCTCTCTCCCTTTATTTCTGTTGGTTTTTTAACAGCTGTCGCCTCTTCAACATATTTGAAACCAAACTTGCAGTCTTCCACCGTTTGCATTCACTAACGTTCACTAACCGTTAATAGATTATTAAACTGAAGATGTTGTTAAAACATGTGGATGGGGACAATGCTTCTCTGCTCTCTGTGTTAAAGATCCAGTCATGACTGGATGCTGATGATTAGGAGATTTAGAACTTAAACTTACTCATTAATAGTTTTCTCATTAAAAAAAAGGACAAAATAAGACATCAATACTATTTATAACACATTTAATATAAAGGATGTTAGTTTTCATTTGAAAAAGTTTGACACTGTATCCTTGCTTTTCCCTTAAAAGGAAGTAAACAATAAGATAAATAAAATGATTGTAAGTATGTTTATGTTATAATCATTTATCGCTTTTGAAACATTAATAACAGACAGAAAAAAATGTTTTTTGTTTTTACATAATCAGATATCCAGCAAACAAAAGAATCAGCAGGCATATACTTTCTGAATTATAGTTATGTACTTCCCATTTTTCAATTCAATTCAGTTTATTTATATAGCAGCCAATTCACAACACAAGTCATCTCAAGTCACTTTAAAGGTTCAAGCAGATCATCCAGTCAAATTGATTCAAAGTTTTCTATCTAAGAGGAAAACCAGTTGATTGCATCAACTCATTGACTCCAAATGCAATCCCTCACACTAAGCATGCTTTGTAGCGACAGTGGAGAGGAAAAACTCCCTTTTAACAGGGAAGAAACTTACAGCAGAACCAGGCTCAGTGTGAGCGGCCATCTGCCAAGGCTGACTGGGTTTTTTTCGCTAATGACTATGAGTTAAAACTGCACTTCAATTAGATATTTTCATAAATATCCCTTGTGATGCTGTTCATAAAGCTCTTATAGTTCGCTCACCACTTACAGAAAATAACTGATGGTCTTCTTTATTTGTCAATGAGGATCTGTAGTGGATAACTCTATCTGTATCTTCAGTTAGTACCTACACCAGATAAATTCCTCTAGGCTGGAGGTAATAACAAGTCAACTAGAAAACAACAGAGCGGACTCCTCACTGTCTTAAAGGTACACTATGCAACCGGGTGTTGATTTTCCAGGCTCTCTCCAGAGTGCGGCTTAAAGTAAAAGTGCACTGTCGTAAATACGCACAGCTGTCCTCCTGGTTTCTCCGCCAAGCCAGGCGCCGTTGTTTTGAGCTTAGCAGACAGGCGAACGCTACGAATGACTAACATCTGACGCGCCGCAAAAGCACTGCTCGAGATGGAAAATTTAATTTTTGTTGATCGACGCTACTGGCCAACCAATCAGAGAAGCTGATCTGGGAGCTGGCAGGGAGAGGTAGACACAGCGCTGATGATCGTGAGCTCTAAATTAACTTAAAATGCAGAAATCTGCCGGCAGAATATATACCGGGCTTATTATCCCAAGGGGTTGCCTGCAGCTTCTGGATTTAGATGAAAAACACCTTGACCAGCGTCACAGGAACCGCGAGGAGGCGACCCGCCAGAGGCTGCTGGATGAAGGGATTCCTTCTGTCGGCGCGACCGCTGGTATGTGGGGGTCTTCGAACGCTCCATCAGAAAAATATTGTAAGGCAGATTATAATCTGAATGAATCCGACTGCACCCGGATTACGCTTTTCAGGTGTATTTTTCTCACTTAAAAACATATTAAAACTACTTTTATTCCCACTGATCACAGTAAAATATAGCTGCAAGGCAGAGAAAGGAAAATGAAGCTCCCCAACGCGGTGTCAGACACACTTTTGCACGCGCAGCCAGAGCAGCAAAGCTGCTTCAGCATGGCGTCAGAACTGCTAACTGGTACAAGCAGCGAAATGAAGCAGCAGACGGATTTTGCTGCTTTTGCTGGCGTCCGTGTGAAAGCAGCACTGCACAAAAGATAGCCACTGTGCTAGCAAAGCACCTTTGGGGTGTAGCAGTTCTACCTGTAAAGCAAGACTGACTCTCATGAGAGACTTCTGAGCCTGTGGGTGCTGGCTAGTCGGGTGCTCCTGCAATTACTGTAAGTGCGGGTATTTCCCCACAGACCACCAGGGCGGCCGAGAATACCTTTGTTCAACCTGAAATGACTCATTTAATCATCCAAAAGCGTTATGGAACACACTTTAATTAACTGAAAAATGTTGCATAGTGTGCGCTTTAAAACGCTCCAAGTGCTATAAACTTCACAGAGTCTTATGTACCTTAACTCAGCCTTTAAACCACCAATATTTTTGTTTTTTTTTCACATTTATCCTTGTTCTCTGTGCAAAGACAGAAATAACTTTTGGTGGGACTATACTATACAGATGTTACATTATTTCGCGCATCTTTTTGTTATCCATTACTTAATGAAAATAAACAAATTAGCTCATATTTTTCATTTCTTTACTCCTCCTCCCCTGCATAAAGTTGCACATCATGCACAACATGCACCATCTCCAGCTCCCCTCCCTCCCCCTGCTGTATGGCTGACCAACATGTGGGGAGAGGTAATCCAGCTATTAGGGTAATCTCCTCAGCATGACGATCCAATAGGGGAGGGTGTGCGCCCCGCTACCAGACAAAAAAAAGTAGTTGTTTGGGGGAGGGGTACATAAAATTGTGCTAAAGAAAAATGATTTAATCATCTAGATTAGGTCAGGAGATGGAGGGGCTGAGAGAGGGGGAGGGGTGCAAGCAGAGGCGACAGGAGGATGTGGAGGGGGTGAGGCCATCGCCACTTTGGACAGTCTCGATGCTCAGATTGAACTGCTCCTACAGTAAAGTCTCTATAAAAAACAAGGACAGTTAGCTATGTGTTTCTACCTTGACGAGAAAAATGCCCTGTTGGATACAGCAATGTTAGAAGTCGCCACAACTTTCTTTGCTAAATTTGCCCAAAATTTTCATGATCAAATTTTTTCAAAGTCATTTTAATAAGCGTTTGAATGACCAGAGATTTTTTCTGCTGCCGTCGCTGCTGGTGAGCTAGCTGCAGAAAGGCTATTACACCTTTTTTATACAGAAAATGTGGACACCAGTATTACAGAAGCTAAAAAGGATCTACAAGCATAACATGTCGAAATGAATTCACAATCTAATAATATTAGCTTCATAGGGAGCTAGTGGAGCAAGCTGACACACTATTATCTTATTCATAAAAAGTCGAAAGAAAAAAACAGTTAGATTCAGTCCTAACAGCATTTTAACTGTAGAGTCAAAGCACATGCAGGGGTAATGTACTCTCGCCTGTTTCCTGGAGACAGCACCCCAGTGACGAACTTATTTTCCAACTTAGTTATAACTATGTTTATGTTTATGTTATTGAAAACTGAAAAAATGCAACATATTTGAAATGTTTGTAAGCGGTTCACTTCCTGTGGCGCACATCTCCATCAAATTGATCAGATGGAAGCTGCTAATGACTGGACTTGGACTCCTGGCAAAGCATCACTCATTTATGATGGAAATTTTTACTCCCTTACTCCCCAATTTGATTACATAATCACATGTTCAGCTTATGTTTAATGTTACTCTACAAACAGAACCAGCTTATTTGTGAAATACACTCAAAAAACTATGACTAGACTGATCATGTGTTTGATGTACAGTTTTAAAAATATTATTATCCTCAATTTAATTCTAGATGATAGCATTATTTTGATTATCCATAAGTTCATTTTTTAGCAGTAAAGAGATAATTGTTGTTTTTTCTAGTGTAAGCAATTAGATCATACTTTTTATATTTGTGTATATAGTAATTCTATGGTCAGGCTTTTAGGTAGTAATGCTTTTTACGGTTGACATTGTACCCCCTTTTACTGAAAAAATATTAGGAAATTGTGTGCCCTCTTTTGGGATAATAGGCTCCTAATTTCCCCGAAACTTTCGCTCAAATGTAAAAAATTTCTAATCTGCTGAGAATCTCACAAGCAGCAGATGATGTTGGAGTTGGATAAATATAATTTTGCTGTTCGATGTGCAATATTAACCAATCAGAGAAGCTGATCTGCAAGCTAGCAGGAGATAGACACTGCCCCTGCTGTGCAGATCGCTATGATCACCCACTGAAACTATTTATTAATGCCTACATTTATTTAAAATGCCAAAACCAAGTTGGCAAAATATGTTCCCTATTATTCCTCGTGCCTGTAATTTGGTACCACATACCTCAGAAAACGCTAACATTCATTTCCAGATGCCAAGAGCAGTAGGGAAAACCCTCAAGAGGTGAACAACAGGCCATAGGCAGCTGCTGCTGGGGATTCTGCGGCCAGCACTCATCGCCATTCGCTGGGGCTCCAGCGCTCTGACAGCAAAATTATATTTTGAGGCAGGATGAACTGACCGTCGGCGAACGCTTTGAGGTGGACTCTCTTTGTTGCTTAAAAATTATATTAAAACTACTTTTACGAAAGTTATGACAGAAAAAATATAGCAAAGCCGCTAGCATTAGACACATTTGTGCACACTTCACTGAAGCGCCAGGAGCGCCAAGATGTTTCCAAGTGTGCCTGACCTTAAGGTGGACAAGATAAAAAATGAAGCAAAAAGACGCTGTTTGAATTGCTAACCTATGAAACATAATATTTACCTAAAACGAACTAGTAGTGTCTCCTTAGAAATTTCCAATCTTTTCCCATAAATACAACAAAAATATTTGTTGTAACTAAGACAGAAAAAGTTGGGGCTGCATTCCACCCCCAAAATACAGGAAATAGCGCTTCAGAGAGTCCACTTTTCATTTTCCCGGGAGGATACCTGACCCCCTACCTGCAGAGCGAAAGCCGCTAAAGATGTGATACACCAAGGTGTACACCACTAGCTAATAGCCTGCCTATAGGTAAAGATATTAAAACTGAGAGGTAAAACACTGAAAGTAATAGAGATCCGGCTCTTTAAACTGTTTGTTTGGCATACCTGAGCAGAACAGCATAACTATTGGCAATGGGCTGTAAATAAAACCGGATCCTTATTTAATTTCAGAAGGCATTATGGTTTCTTTACTAGAGTTGTTTTGCTATTATATAAACAAATTGGTTTCTTTCAAGATGTTCTTAGCAGTTTAAAATGTAAATTTTGCAACAAATACAGTGATTTTATTTAGATTTTTCCTTGAGCTAACCATTAACATATAGAGGTTTAACATCAATGTGTCATTTATTTCCCGCCTGTGTAGCAGAAAACTCACCTAACCTGGAGGACTGGGAGAGAGAAAATCATTGTCTTACTGTTAAATGTAATGTGACCAAAACTGAGTTCCTCTGCCATTTGAAAAAATGTGTGTTGTTAAAACTGTGATGGTATTGCAATTGTAACTGCTCAGCCCTACTAAGAAAAAACTGATACCATCCATCCATCCATCCATCCATCCATCCATCCATCCATCCATCCA
>JAGKQL010000334.1:0-15829 GCA_018398635.1 Cyprinodon brontotheroides
TGGTATATTGTGACTTTTTTGTTTGTCTTCATGCGAGAATTTAAAACCAACCCGTTAGATTGAATTCCGATTATACCAGTTTTCTAAACCTTCCATCAGGCTCCATTCCTCCCTATAGCCAATGTATGACTCAAAATCCCTAAACTTCATAGAAGCACAGATACACGAGCAGGGTGAAGAGCATATTCACAAAGGTGGATTAAAACAGACATTTCATCTGGAAAATGAATTGCTTTTCCATGCAGTTGTCAGGGAGAAATGAGGGAGCTCAAAGATTTTAATCAGCTGAATAAAGATATCTTTATGGCTGATTTTATTCTAATGCTTAAAATGTAAAATCTAAAACTCAAAACCAATCAACCAGTTTGATCATTTACATCCCTTGACTAGTTGGTTCTTCCCAGGTTTATGTTAAGAATGAAGAAAAAGTTAGATTTCTGAGTTTGTCAGGACAGCTGCCCCCGTCTGGTTTAAGCTTTATTCTTTGCTAGCAAGACCTCAACCCCCAGAAAAAACTTCTTAGAGGTAAAATGATGTTAAATGTTATACATTTTAGAAAAGCTGCAGCACTTTTAAGTGAAAAGCAGGGTTTATTTGTACTGTATGTAATTGTTGTAGCAACTTGCTCAGTGTATTGTGTCCAACAACTTTTCTGTGGGGACAATAGATTATAAATCCATCTTTAAGATGCAAACTTTTTACAGAAATGGCTTCTCAGCTGGTCAAGCAAACTGATTAAGGGATAGGTAATGCAGACTTTTGTCAAATGTGTCAGGATTTGGTTTTTCGTGGTTAGTGGACCCACATGCAGAGGCAGGGAGGCAGAGGTGATATTTATTTTTATTTAATGCAAGGTAAACAAACAACTGAGGCAGGAATCAAAAAAAAAATTCCAACAAGGAAAAAAAAAAGTTAAACAAAACCAGAAACCATGGGGACATCAGGGGAAAAACAATAATGACGAGGTAAGACACTTGAAGACGGGTGTAGGCCTAAGTTTGACGAGGAACAGCATAACTAGTGTATTTATGGGGAGACTGTACAAAGAGAGGACTAACGAGCAGATTGGGAGCAGGTGTGAACAGAGAAGACAGGAAAGGAGCTAGGGAAAAGGAGAACACAAGAGGGCAGCAGAGGACAAAAAAAAAAACCCCTGAAAACTGAAAAAATAGCCAGAGAACACAACAAAATAAGAGTTAAACCACAGTAAAACTAGAAAAACATGGTTAAAAGTAAAACTTTAATACTCAAAAAGAAAAACATAACATGCTTTTACACCTGATGTCATCAGAGCGGGATCATCTCCTAGCTAAGGAAAGGAAACCCAAACAATCCAAAGCAATGCATTTTAACAACAAAGTTCAACAGGCTGAGGCCGTTCTGACCCCAATGGACCCTTTCTTGTGTGTTTTAAATCCCATGTTGGATTCAGCCCCTTACAGGTTTTGGGCCATCAGAAATATTTGATGAGATCTACAGTGACCTTAAGCTGCTGGACCCTTCACAAAGAGAGAGCATGTTCAGTAAGGAGCAACAATAATCCATCATCATTTCAATATAAAAGTTAACATTTCTGTGGTGGCCCTCACTTCTTAGTTTCATGTTATGTTCGTGACACTGTGGACGCCCAGCAGAAGTCCTGTGAGGAAGCTGATTATCCAGGGTGATTCTGACTTTACATTAAGACTAGTTAAGCCAATCAGACACATCTAAGGACTTCGGTCCAATAAAGGCCATCCAGGTCCCAACATTAATCAGCATATACACACAAACACACAGAAGAAGAAAAAAAATCAAATATCAGTTAATCTACACAAACACATGGCATTCAAAAAGAAAACCAAAGAGAGACCACCCACTGTGACCTTTAGTCTTTAGATCCAAACAGACCAAACCAAGGCGCTGTCATCAGTTTGGTTTGGAAGAATTAGAGCTGTCTGGTTCATTTGGAAAATGGAAAATATATGCATATAAGGTAGAGAAATCCTATAAAATATAAATCATTAAACAATTAATTTAATAGAATGACTCATTAAGCAATGATTAATGTAGAGTCAGGCATCATTTATAATGCAGTGGACACTATATATATATATATCCAACTATATACTGCCCTCTTCTGGAATAAAGTGGGCATCATAAATGAAGGGGAACAAATACACATTTGAATTAAGATGAATAAAGACAGACAGTGTTTTTTAGATCATGTTAGCCACTTAAAGACCAACGTCACATACATGACGCTCATAAAGAGTGGCGAAGGATATATGTGTCTTTCATGTTTGTCATAACTCAAACATGTCCCCCCTGAGGCCAGCTGGAAAGAGACAACTGAACCCATTTAAGAGATACTATGTATAAAGAGAGAATTATGGCTATTTCTACTTCTCTTGACTGCTGAATATGTTTCCTCCCACACAGCTGGGTGGTCTGCTGTTCTGAAAGTGACCCCAATAAAGACCTTTGAGCTGAGCGACGCCCACTCTACCATGAACCTCACTTTTGTTGGACTGTCAAGGAACAATGATTTACAATGCATTGGCAAAACATAAAGGAACAAGAAAAGGCTCTGTTTGCTATTGAAACTGCTCCACAATGACTCTCAGTACTTAGAATGATATCAGAGAAATTGAAAACCGCGTATTTGTGATCATTTTTACATCAGACTAAATGACAGAATTGCAGAAGTTTTCAGGTGAGATGGAAGTTCATCGTTGTCCAAAATTTAATTTGGAGAATATTGAAGTAGAATACTGCAAATTAAACATAAGGCTCTATTTAACTTCTTCATTTTATATAAACTGAACCTAAATTAGCATTACACCAGATAGGTATGCATCTATCATCTATCTATCTATCTATCTATCTATCTATCTATCTATCTATCTATCTATCTATCTATCTATCTATCTATCTATCTATCTATCTATTCATTCATCTATCTATCTATCTATCTATCTATCTATCTATCTATCTATCTATCCATCCATCCATCCATCCATCCCATCCATCCATCCATCCATCCATCCATCCATCCATCCATCCATCCATCCATCCATCTATCTATCTATCTATCTATCTATCTATCTATCTATCTATCTATCTATCTATCTATCTATCTATCTATCTATCTATCTATCCTACTAACGTGTATGATTATTCCAAATAATATTACATTTAATTTATGTAATAATATTATTTTAATTTAATTTGAATGAATTAATAAAAATATGTTGTTTTGGATATTGATCAAATTACAAACTGTGGTTGTCCTTTCATGCTTTATCCAGCCATGAAAATCCAGACTGTATTAGATGCATTATGGTATAAAAACCAGAATAGTTCAGATTTTTATTGGTGATATTATCTTTAAGGATTCTTGATTCACCTTGCATAGTACCCTCCATAAATGTCTCAGTCTCTTTGATTCTCCAGCTACTTCCTTATTAACTCATCTTTGTAATATTTCAGTAACTGAGGCCCCTTGTTTGAAGCCTTCTTTGTTTTCTTGTTGTAGGTTCAAATACAAGCAGTCTTCATCAGGCACCTCTAGTCCTCATCTCTCAATTTGGGTCCTCAAATGGCTGCAAGGAAGTGTTAGGCCTGGAAAGTGGGCCCTGGCCTGCACTCTTTGGAGGCTGCTGAGTGGGTGGATGCTGCAGAAGAGGACTCCTCTACTACCTGCTCTCTGTCTGGCCAGGCTGCTGACATGGAGTTGCAGTAACAATCAGATTCATGGTCACGGCTGTCTTCAGTTTCTTTACAATACATTCATTCCTTGTTTATTTTAGTCATTTGCTGTCAGTTGCACCATTTCATATTTCTGCTGTATGGCAACTCGTTCACATTGTTCCTTCAGCCACCATCAAACATCTAAAGTTCTTCTGTCCTGCTTGTCAGAGCCTTACATCCTTAATAATAGTTCTCAAAAGTTGCTTTTGTCTTCCCTGTCAGTGGTGAGCCTCCAATCCTACATGTCCCTCCCCTCTTTCTATAGGTTTTAGCATTCATTAATCCTCCTTCTGGTTGAATTTTGGTTCCCCTTTCATGAAACAATATGATGTCTTCAGGTTATAGAAAGGTTCTACATTTCTTTGAATGTCTGTATGCGAAATACTGTACGACAATATTTCTTTATATTTTAGGACACTTTTAAAAACAGACAAACAAAAAAAACAATTTATATTTTCTAAAGGAGATTTTCAATTTTATTTAGTATTTTTATTTTTTAATATTGGTTCAGTGTAGATATTAGTTTTTAATTTATTTTAATTGATTAATGTATAGGAAATCCTGCCTAAAAAAAGAGTTTAAAAGATCCTTTTTGTACTTTGCAGCAAAAAGGGCCTGTGCTCCCATCACAATCTGGGGTCCTTCTGCATGGATGGATGAATGAATGAATGAATGAATGAATGAATGAATGAATGAATGAATGAATGGAACTTAACTGATGCTCACAGTGGATAAGATTCACCTATGACATTGGCTCTTTTACACAAACAGAAGGCACACAAAGGAGTAAAAGGTGCATGGAGTATTGACAGTGCATCCAGATATATACAGTGGATGGTAAAAAGTAAAAGCAGGAGTTTGCATATTCTCTCCATGACTGCATGGACTCTGGGCAATTTGTTTTTTTTCCCACAACCCAGAAGGAAATATTGTTATGGTGTCTCTAAATTGCCCTTCCAGGGTTCGCCTTATGACCATTCCAGATAAGCATAGCTCATACATTTACTTAGTATTTGTTAGAAATATGTCTCTGCTTTTTTGTTTTACTGGGCCAGAAATGTTTGTTATCCTTTCATTAAAGTCGTTCCAGCACATCTATTTATTTTTTTATTTTTACCTATGCCACCTGACAGAACCAGTTTAACTACAGTAAGTCAGAGCTTTAGATCACCTTCTCAGCTCTGCCCACAAATGTTCTGTGGGACTGAGATCAGGGCTCCAAACACATTGACCGTCCTCCATTGACCCTCAGCTTTGCAGCTGCTTTGGTTCCGGACTTTATTAGCAATATCTGTGTGTAATGAATCTTACTCGCTGCTTCAGTATTTCCTCATAAATTAATTTCTTCTGTATCTCATTGAGCTACCTCTCCCTGAATAATGACACCATGTGTTGATGCATGGGACATAGAACTGAGCTGGACATTCTTATCATTGCTGGTAATTGTTTTGAAAAAGCAACATGTGACCTGAAGCCATCTGGAAATTATACCCAAACATGAACAGCTATATAGAAAGCTAGAATGATACTGTATACATGTGCTGTATATTATGCTAATTTTTTTATTATTATTTCTGTTATTTATGATGATTTTTGACCTAAAGCTGATGAGAACATAATATTTAAGACTAGAATGATACATCAGACCAATAATTTTGTTATTTTCAAGACGGTGCTTAATAATCTAAAAACGTATCCCTTATCAGAAAGCTTGGTCTATTATATTTTATATGACTGTATATTTAAATGTGTTTAATGAAAAGGCACCCCAGCAACAGATCTTTTGAGACTTTCCTTCTGTCTGATCTTTTTTAGATTATTAGAGAACACTGACAAGGATGTAAGGTTAGAGAAAAAGCAGGAGAATGGGGCTATAGTCTGTTCCAGTAGGTCCCATGACCCTGAATCGCGCTATGGTCCTTAATTTACACAACCGCACCCGTGGATGAAGACTTCACCTTCTCCTTTGCACAGTTCCCACACTCACAGCAATCAATCATTTCACAGTGATCAGTAAATATCAGAATGTGGATTTTGCATTTCGTATGTATGATTCCTCAGCACTCAGAGTTCTGCTCAAAATGGCACGGTGAGCTGCATGCACTCTGAAAACCTCTCCATCTGCGTCGTCTCCTAAGCTGAGGAATACTGATGATGCTCCCTGTGTGAGAATGGAGGTGCAGACTAAAGAGACAGGCTGCAGGTTATGAGGAAACATGGTTTACATTTAATTTGCGCGGTCTCGACGGATGATTTCCAATGTTTGTTTATTTTTCGTTGATGTGGACCATCAGTCATCTCAATCATCTTGCATTACCTCAGTCACCGTAATCACCGTGAAAATGAAACAGATATACAAATATTAGAATATAAACATTAACTTACAACACACAAACAACAAAATAAAACCTCGCTGCTTTCACCGGGGAACGCTAAGTGCTGATAGTGCCAAGCACATCTCTGACAGTTTGTTGAAGTCATTCATTGATACAATGATTTGCCAGCTTTTATAGGGCCTGCCCTCATTTAGCTACGGCAGCTCATGAGGTACAAAACAAAAAAACAACAACAAAACTTTACAAAGTGCAAATACAATTAAACAAAAAACAAACCACCAGTGCTAATGAAAACAGACAAATATGTAATATTACAAATGAGAAAGGGATGGGAAGCAAAACGTCTTCAAACTTGGAAAACAATGTCCAGTGGGTTGTTTTGAACTTTTGTTGAAATGACAGTGACCTGGACAGTGTTGTTTTTGTCAACAATGAAGATGATGAAATCATTTCGTTGACGCTCCTTTTTTTCATTACAATAATGAAAAACCGACGAGCTAAACATGGATCTTTGATGAGTAAAACATGACTAGTCATAGGTTTCAGTTTTAGTCAACGAGACAATACTAAATAAAAAAGTAGCAGGTCGTGGGTGAGATGTTTATACTGCATCATGGTGCTGTAATCAGCTAAGCAATATCAGCCGTGCTGCTGTGTCTTCATTAATCCTGCCGCCCAACTGCCGTGCAGCGCTACACATTCTGCAGGAGCACAGATGGATCCTGGCAGCAGTGACAGGGTCTGAGAAAATAATGGTCTGGCAGTCCAGAGTCTGTGCTTCACACTCCACTGTAATGGTTCGCTCTCAGCACTATGGCTCTTCCATAGCTGCTTAATAAATTATGTGGCTGATCATCCTCTGCCAAGCGTAAAAAATCCCTTTACTATCAATACTTTATTTCTTCCAACTAAGAAGTTGTTAGGATCCTCAGGCTTGCCCTCCAGAGGGCGCCGAGGATCCTCTTCTGCTCTGTGTTTTTCCCTTAGGGTTGAGTTACTGTGGGGATCTGGAGATTACCCTCTGTCTCCAGCAGAGTGCGCCGTGGGTCTTCTGGAGCTGGAACCTTCCTGCACACCTGTTGCTAATCCTCTCATCAGAGACCTCTCCTATATAAGCTGACTTCAGACCTTGCCTCAACGCCGCAGTGTTGATCTCAGTTCTGATGATCTCAGATCTGGATGAGCTTAACCTCCAGTCTCCTCGTGAAGCTCTGGATGAGCTTAACCTCCTGTCTCCTCGTGAAGCCCTGGAAGAGCTGCCTCACTGGTAACATGCCTAATGCCTGCAGCTCTGGGGAGATGCCTACCGTTTGAACCGAAATTAGCAAATAGCTGATAGGTAAAAAGCTTTTCAGTAGTGTATATAAAAGGTAAAGATTTTCTCCAGTTTATATGAACAGCCCAATAATTCATTAAAAACTTTATTTGAATTCTACCACATGTTGACCAAGTTCATCACTTCGGTAACATAGTCACAGGCCCGTCGCTAGAAGGCAAGCAAACCAAGCAATTGCTTGGGGCCCCGAGCTGGCCAGGGGCCCCAAGACAACGACTGGTTAAGAATAAAATGCAATGACAAACTGCAAGCGCCGCTTTAATAGTCAATGCAGCAGAGCCGGCGGCATGGACGGGCATTTTGGGGCCGTGCCCGCCCACGGAGGCGCCCGTTCCCGCCCTGGATTGGCAGCCGTATTGTTTTTTTTTTCTTCTCATTCTGTCAATCATACAATTCAACCAATCAAACATTGGATGTTGTCTTTAGTCGATGACTAAAGACAACATCCAATCAAACAACAGAGGGGGAGGGAGTCGTGGGACACTGAGTCAAACATACTTAACGTTCATACATGCTTTAAATCCGTCTGGTCACCAGCCAGTGCGCGTCGGTATGGATATTCGGGCTTATTTTCAAAGCAATAGAAGGACAAGTACTGAAAACAGAGCAAATGAGAGTGGCCAGGGAGCAGTTTCTGCAGGAAATGTAAGCAAGACAGTCAGCACTGAAGTAAATATTCATGCTAGGAGGGTTAGCAGCAGAAGACCACACCGGGTGCCACTCCTTTCAGCTAAGAACAGGAAACTGAGGCTACAATTTGCACAAGCTCATCGAAATTGGACAATAGAAGGACTCAATATGTTTATAATATTATTAATTTAAACCTTATGAATCCTTACAGATTTTGAAGCAGTTCAAAAGGCCATTGGAAGCGATGCCTACTGTCTTGACAGCATTTAAACATGGACTGACTTTTGGAGCCAGCACTGCATCTTGTGAAAATTCGTTTTCCACTCTTAAAAATGTCTTCACTGAGCATCGTCAAGCCATGCTTCATCAACGCAAGGCTAATCTGATCCAGTTGGCATTTGAGAAGGACTTGACTCGCAAATTTAGAAATGAATGGAAAGACAAGGTTTTAAGAAGGTTTCACACTGTTCACAAACGCCGCCTGCCACTCTACTAAAAGTGAAGTAAACCTCTTTCACACACACTCAAACAGATGGATTACTTGTACGCAGAAGGGTAACACACTTTGTTCTGCTCCTTTAACTCCCTAGCTGCTATATAGTTCATTCTCCTAGCATGAATGTTTACATCAGTCAATGTTCAGCCTGACATCAGTGATTTTGTTTACACTTTACAATTAACTTTTGAGTTATTTGAATGGCCAAAGTACTACACTATTGTTTATTTTTTATATTTTGTGGATCTTTGACTGTTTAATCTGGACCTAATTGTACCGAAAATTTTATCAATAACAATGTTCAATAAATGTTTTTCAACAAAATACAGATGTAACAGGTTACCAGTTTCTGAATTATTGTAAAAAATCTTGTTTCTACCAGCAGCAGGGGGGGACATTAGAACATGGTTCAGAAAACCTGTCAGGACACATTTTTTTCTAACACTAAGAATCAAACAAATGCTGATTTCTAATTCAGCAAATTATTCTTAAAAGATTTTAAAAGAATTTTAATAAATGTTTTTATAAAGATTTGAGATTTCTTTTACTGAATGAATGGTCACAAAGCTAGTGGTAAGCTTGAAGTAAATCAAATTTTTGCTGAAAAAAATGGAATGCCCCCCCTTTAATTTCTTTCTGCAGCCGGGTCTGCAATGCAGTAAAGTGCAACGACACTGTTACCTGCAATACCGGGTTGGGAAGGCTGTCAGACACACGGAAGGGGACGGTGCTGGCGGAGCGAAAATTTGTTGGTTGAAGTTAAAGTGACGGTGTAGGTACCAGATTGACTCGGGCTGCCAGATTGACTCGGGGGCCTGCGCCTTTTGATGACGTCACAATACATAATTGTTTTAACGTTTGCACAATTGCGCAAAACATTTTGATTGGTCTGGACAGCTTACTAAAGTAATTATAGCGGGGTGTAGGTTTTATTCGAAAGCGGGATTGCGGTTTGTAAACGGACAATTTTACGAAGAAATTCTCCATGGTGCCTGCGCCTTCCCGATGACGTCGCCGAATTCGCCATGGGCCTTGCGCCTCCCGATGACGTCACATTATGGCAACGCCACTCAAACAAACTACATTGAGCCCGCGGTCTGCATTTGCAACGAGAATAAATTCAGGAGAATGAAGCTAAATGGATACAAAAAATAAACTTGTAATATTACAAAAACAAAAATACTACGAATACAAAGTATATTCAGAGATTAAAGTCCCTCTGATACTGTTTAAGTGACTGAGAAACTGCAGATTTGCCACATTTAAGATGGCGGACGCTCTGACGCATCTCAAAGGCGCAGGCCCCCGAGTCAATCTGGCAGCCCGAGTCAATCTGTTATCTACAACGGAGGTGTAATTTGGAGTTAGTTGTAGATAACTTTAAATAAGGAAGTAAGATGGAAGAATGCGAAGAATTAGATGACTCGGATAATTGTAGTATGAGTAGTGATTATTGTAATAGAAGTGGTAAAACAGGAAACTGGCAAACAGTGAGTCGAGGAAATAAGAAAAGGAAAGGCTTTGAATCTGATGAAGAAAAAAGAGAGGAAAATACAAGAAATGAAATGAAAGTGATTCTTAGATTCCAGAACCCATGTGCATTGAATCCGTTAAAGATAAGTGAGGCAATATATAAAATAGTAGGTGAAGTGAATACAGTCAAAACGCTAAGAGATGGCAATCTATTGGTATTATGCAGAGATAGAGATCAGGTGCAGGGACTAATGAGAAGCAAGACGTTGTTGGGAAAAACAATCAAGCCGCAAATATGGCAGGAAAGAGGAAAAGTAATGGGAGTAATATATGGAGTATCAACTGATTTGACGGAGGAAGAGATTAAAGGTAATATAAAAGGAGCTCGAGTGATTTAAGTGAAACGTCTGTTTGCTACAAGAGAAGGAGTTAAAAGTCCTAGTAAATCAGTTATGTTAGTACTAGAAGAAGATAGATTACCTGAAAAAATGATGATTGGGTTTGTCAGCTATACAGTTAGGCAATACATTCCTCCACCAACCAGATGTTACAAATGTCAGAGGTTCGGACATATTGCTGCTGCTTGCAGAGCTAAGGCCAGGTGTTCCAAGTGTGGAGGGGAGCATGAATATGGGAAATGTTCTGAAGGAACTAAGTTAAGGTGCTGTAACTGTGGTGGGGAACACAGTGCTGCATTTAAAGGATGTGAAGCTCATAAAAGAGCAGTGCAGGTACAAAATATACGTGTCAAAGAAAAAGTTACCTATGCAGATGCAGTTAAAAAGGTAAGTAACTCAAATGTTAATGCTAAAAGTATTTCTGTGCCTCACACTCCACCTCAAAAAACAGAGCAAATCCAGAGCCTGAATACCTCAGGAAATACAATGATTGTGGATAAAAATAAATTTGTTGCATTTATTGTGGAAGTAATAAATTGTTCAGCTCAGACAGATAGTAGAACAGAGCGAATTAAAATAATAATCAAAGCAGCAGAAAAATACCTTGAGATAGAAGACCTGTCTTTTGAGTCAATCAGTGCAGTTTTAACAGGGATAAATGAAAGTCAACAGTCCAGGAATGGTGACATTTGATGGTTTTATCCATATTACAGTGGAATGCAAGAAGCTTAATTGCTAATGGCCAAGAGTTAAAATATTTTATTGAAAGACAGAATGTTAAACCAAATATAGTATGTATTCAAGAAACCTGGTTAAAACCATCACTTGTTTTTATTCTTAGTGGATATATTGCACTACGTAAAGATAGAAATCCAAATGTAGGAGGAGGTGTTGCCATATTTGTTCAGCAGGGAATTAATTATAAAGTTTTGAATATAAATGAAGAAATAGAAGTAATAGGGATTGAGGTATGGATTAGTAAATCAAAATTTAATATAATAAATGATTATAACCCATGTAAAAAAATAAGTAGAGAAATACTGGATAGTATTTATGTGAAGGAAAATGTTAAAAATATTTTATGTGGAGATTTTAATGCTCATAGTACCTTATGGGAAAGTAAAAGGAATGATGAAAATGGAAACATAATTGAGGAATTTATGGATGATTATAACTTAACTTGTCTAAATGATGGAAGAGGTACTAGATTTGATGTAGGGCATGGAGCAGAATCTGCAATTGATCTTACTATAGTCTCAGATCAGATAGCAGGAATAAGTCAATGGGAAGTAATGAATGATAACTCCCTTGGAAGTGATCATTATCCTATTCTGCTTAAATTGAATAATTTTAAAGAAGCAGTTGAAGAAAATTGGTATCCTAAATGGAGAATGAGGGAAGCTAATTGGGAAATGTACAAAAAGATAGCAAGTGACATATTTATGGAGATTATGCCAAACTTAAGCAATAATATTGAAGAATTAAATTCAATGATTACAAATATAATATACGAATCTGCAGAAAAGGCCATTTGCAAATCTACTGGATTGAAGAAAAAGAAAATGGTTCATTGGTGGAACAATGAATGTAAAGAAGCTATTAAAGTTAGGAATAAAGCATTTAAAAAGTTAAAAATAAATCATTCATTTGATAATTTAATATTATACAAAAAAGCACAATCTAAAGTTAGGAGAACAGTTAAACTATCAAAAAAGAATTATTGGAGAAGTTTTTGTAGTACAATTGGAATGGACGTTAAAATAAATGAGATCTGGGGAATGATTAGAAAGATGGGAGGAACTAGAAGGGATTTTTCTTTACCTATAATTAAAGATGATCAGTGTGAAGCTATAACAAACAAGGAAAAAGCAGAGATGTTTGCAAGGTCCTTTGTGAAGGTGCATAGTTCAAAAAATGTATCAAATGAAGAATTATCATGGAGATTGGAAATGATTGAAGATAATAGAGACATTTTAAATAGAAAAGAGATTGATGGAAGTGTTTTAGATAAAGAATTTACATTGTTTGAAATGAATAGAGCATTGATAGGAGTTAAAAATACATCTCCAGGTAAAGATGGCATATGCTATAGGATGATTGAACATTTATCAGATGATGCTAAAGGAATAATTTTAAAGTTATACAACAAAGTATGGGAACAAGGTGAATTGCCCTTAAGCTGGAAGCATTCAATCATTGTACCAATATTAAAGCCAGGTAAGGATAAAGGAGAGGTTAAAAGTTATAGGCCTATAGCTCTTACTTCTAATTTATGTAAGTTGATGGAGAGAATGATAACTAGGAGATTAATGTATGAAATAGAAAAAAGAGATCTTTTATCCCCTTATCAGAGTGGTTTTAGAAGTGGACGGACAACAGTAGATCCAATTGCTTGTTTAGAAAATGAAATAAGAAAGGCTCAGGTAAATAAAGAAATTCTCTTAGCTACATTTTTTGATATTGAAAAAGCATATGATATGCTTTGGAAGGAGGGTTTATTAATTAAGATGAATAAAATGGGAATTAAAGGAAAAATGTTTAATTGGATTAAGGATTTTTTAAAGAATAGAACAATAAAAGTAAGAGTTGGGATAAATTATTCAAACATTTATGATATACAAAATGGAACTCCACAAGATAGTGTATGTAGTCCAGTGCTTTTTAATATAATGATTAATGATATTTTTGATAATATAGATTTTAGAATTAATAAAGCATTATATGCAGATGATGGGGCATTATGGGTGAGAGGAGGAAATATTAGTTATTTAAAAAATCAGCAATTAAAACGGTAGAAAGATGGTCACACGTTATGGGGGTTTCGTTTGTCTGTTGAGAAGACACAAGTATTATGTTTTTCAAGGAAAAGGGATAATCCAACAGTAGATCTTCGATTATATGGGCATAAACTGAAACAGGTAAATATTCAGAGATGGCAAAAGTACTCACTTTCCGTACTTGAGTAAAAGTACAGATACTTGTGTTAAAAATACTCTGGTAAAAGTGGAAGTACTGATTAAACTTCTTTACTCAAGTAAAAGTAACAAAGTACAGGCTTGTAAATTTACTTAAAGTATAAAAGTAAAAGTAGAAACCACTTTTTTCATGCCGTTGCCTACATTTTAAATGGATGTCTGCCAATAGGACTAGATCTCCGTTGTGTTCATTTTCAATCATCTCGTCGTCCATACTACTATGCTAACGCCACCGCCACCAAGCTGCAATGATTTGCCGCCAATGAATACCGCCGAATCTGTCGATTCATCTTGTAGTGGTGCGTCAAATGCAACGTAGATTCCCATCCAATTAGATTGAATTTGGTATTGATGACGTGAAAAATAATAACGGTAACTCCATTGAAATAATTCAAAACTAAAGTAACGAGCCAATTTTTAAAATGTAAGGAGTAGAAAGTACAGATATTTGTGTAAAAATGTAAGGAGTAGAAGTAAAAGTCACCATAAAAATAAGTAGTAAAGTAAAGTAAATATATCAGAAAAATCTACTTGAGTACAGTAATGAAGTATTTGTACTTCGTTACTTCCCATCTCTGTAAATATGATAAGGTACCTTGGCGTATGATTGATGAAAAACTTTCATTTAAGATACATATGCAGAAGATTATTGATAAATGTAAAAAAGGTATTAATATATTGAATATATTGAAGACCAAACCAGATGGATGTATTGCATTCAGCGCCTGCTTTGTTGTTAGATCTAATAATGCAAGCCAAAGCGAAGAAGAAATGTGCCGCATTACCTGTGCAAAAAGAAAGAAACAACGAAAAGAAAAATGTCTGAGGACTTCAGTGTTGAGGAAGAGCATGAGTTCTTTGTCGAGCTGAATGCGCTGGTTTGGTCTGCGTGTCTTCCTCGTGACTGGCCGTGTATCGCGTATGCTGAGTGTGGTAGCATCCAGAATTCAGGAAATCCTAAACCACCACTGTTTATGCTCTCCAAAAAACATTCTAAATGACTTCGTTTTCTGTGCAAAGAAAGTAAATTCTGGATGCTACCCACTCAGGACACTTGGAATACATTGGACGAGCAGTATGGAGGAATATGACACGTTTTTTGTGGACTTTTATGGACCTTTCTGTCTCTGGTCACCATAGACCTCGGGCGCTGGGCATTATTTGAATGTCAGCAGACAGCAAGAAGCCTCCCAGATCTCCAGATGCATTTGAGATATCAAAAAAAGTACTCCAGAGTGTTGTTCAGCATGGGGGTGAGTAGAAAATGAAGGCTAATCATGTTTTGGGTGTACTATTCCTTTAAGGAGGATGAAACTGTCAATAAATTACTGGTTAAATTTACAAGGGCATGAGGAAAATCACCCTACTAAACAGATATTCAGAGAATGTTGGGAATATGGCCATAATATAAGGAGTTTTGGATGGGAAGGAAATATTTATTCAGAGTATTCTGGGATAAGTAATATAACATACTGAAAACTGTAAGTACAACTAAAATTGCTCCATGGTTTTTCGAAATGCCAATAGTAAATTTAGAAACTAAAAAAATAGAACAGTCTTGTGGAGGTTCGTATCAAATTATTCAGCAGCATTTAGAAGTAAGGTATGAAAATATGACACAAATATATACAGATGCATCAAAAGAGGAAAATGGTAAAACAGGAGTAGCAGTATATATTCCAAAAGAAAATATTTCTATTAAGAGAAGAACAACAGATAATTTATCAATTTTTTCAGCAGAGATGTTGGCAATTATTTTGGCATTGCAATGGGTGCTGGAGGTGAAGCCTAGAAATGTAGTTATCTGTTCAGATTCAATGTCTTGCCTGACTAGTTTTAAAAGTGGAAAATCTGAAAGCCGTGAAGATCTTTTAGATGAAGTCAGTTATTTAATGTATGGTATAAGGCAACAAAATATAAGTATTCAATTCACATGGGTTCCAGCACACAAAGGAATTTTAGGTAATGAAAAAGTAGATAAGTTAGCTAAAGAAGCAGTTAAGGTAGGAGAAATTGAATATGATGTCCCGCTAAGTAGAACAGAAATAAAAGTAATTATTAAAGATAAAATAAATAAGGTATGGCAGAAGAGATGGAATTTAGAAGAAAAAGGAAGACATTTATATAAAATACATAAAGATATTAGCATAAGATATAACAGTATAATGAGTAGAAGAGAGGAAATATGGATAAACAGGTTAAGGATTGGGCATACTAGTTTAAATGCAGGTCTAAAAATAATAGGGAAACATCCAACGGGTAATTGTTGTTATTGTGGAGAAATCGAAGGAGTAGAACATGTGTTGATCTATTGTAGCAAATATATAAAAGAGAGGAAAGAACTGGAAAGGGTAATGGGGAGTTCAGTAAAGATGGCTGATTTATTAGGGAAGCATCAATCAGATAAGATAATTAAAGCACTTATTAAATATTTAAAAGATACAGAATTAGCT
>JAGKQL010000335.1:0-15720 GCA_018398635.1 Cyprinodon brontotheroides
TTACATATTCTCATTCTAGCTGGATATATTCTAAAAATACATATATTATATATATTACATACCATAAATAAGACTTTCAACATCCATTCTCTCCCTCTGATGTTCTTAGCACTAGCTGTCTAAAATGTACATATTTGTAATGTATATTTGTGTCATTTTTATCTCCTCTTAACTGTAAAGTAGACTGCTCGCTGTTATTTGAGGGAACACTCAAATAACACACCCAAGGTCAGAATGAATATAAAATTATATTTGAATATTTCTTTTTGTACAAAGTTGAATATGCTGACAACAAAATAGCAAAAATAATCAATGGAAATAAAGTTAACCAATGTAGGTCTGGATTTGGAGTCAAAAACAAAAAGTGGAAACACATTACAGGCTGTTCCAACTTTGATTAAATGTTTTTAAAACGGGTCAAAATTAGTTTCAGTATTGTGTGTGGCTGCCACGTACCTGTATGACCTCCCTACAACACCTGGGCATGTTCCTGATGAGCTGGTGGATGGTATCCTTGCAGGAACTGCCGAAGCTCCAGCCACAAGGTCTTGCATTGTCCTGCAGTGGGGGAATCCAGGGCCAACCACACCAGCATATGGTTTCACAAGGGTTCTGAGGATCTCATCTCGATACCTAATGGCAGTCTGGTACCTCTGGCGAGCACACGGAGGGCCCTCCAAAGAAATGCCACCCCACACGACTACTGATCCACTACCAAACCGTTCATGCAAAAGCATGAACGGTGCAGGCAGCAGATTGTTCCCCATGGTGTCTCTAGACTCTGCCACATGTGAACCAGGTGAGTCCAATCTGCACAATTTAATTCACTCTGCAGATTAAACTCATCTGGTTCATAGCTGGCAGAATAAATACATGACATATAGATGACCTGATGGCTCCACATCTCCCACCTCTGACCATTTAGTCACCCTTCTTGTGAAGGAAGACCGCTATCCTAGTCAGCCGAATTGCCTCCGGTTTCCAGCAAAGTTCAGGTAAGCCTAAAAACCAGCCAGAGAAGGACCCATGGAAACAGAAGAACTTTTAAAACACTACTACCAGTCTTTTTAGAGTTCAATAAGTCGGCAGCCAAGTTCCTGCTTTGGGAGACAAAAGCACAGCTTACCCATCTGGAGCCACTGGATGGTTTGTGTGAATTGCTTTGAAGACGACCTATAGTCTTTCTCCCCGATTTTCTTCAAATTTCTCCATTGTCAAACTTTTTGCATCTGTAATCACCCAAGTAGTGCCACACTTGACCTCCCGGCACCTGTGTGGTGCCTCAGCAGTCCCACAACTCAGCCTGGCTTATTATAGTGACATAGACAAGTCAAAATAATGACATAGTAACTCATAATTATGAGATAACATTCATAATAATGGAGTGAAGGTGTTTTTTAAAGCACAGTGGCAGAAATGGCAATTATTTGAATTATTCTCATGCTCTGTCCTCATACACAATCATAGCTTGACATTAAAACCTGCCAAATGCAGATACATTTTAGCTGTGGTAGTTGGCACAGCCAATCCTACTGGCCACTTTGGTGGGTTGGATTCTATTTCCTTTTTAAGTTGTAGTTTTCTCATCTGAAATGACAAGCAAATCTGCAAAATACAGGCACAAAACTTCCAGTAAACCCATCTCAATGAAAGATGAAACAGCTGCATTAATATAGGTTCCCTTGCATTTACCTCATGCACAGCCTCATCCACAGGTGTCTCTGTTGTGTTTAAATTGAATTTGATAACATAAGATTGATTTATGTAGTTTTTAGGTAAAATATGACTGAATTCCTTAAAATATTTTATAGAGTTTATTCTTAGTTTTAAATGCATAGGTGGGAGATATGAGTCAACAAGTATTCTATATGCCATATATTTGTTCTGATCAGCCACTGAAGCAGGTGAGTCCAACCTACACTGTGAATTAAATTGTGCAGCCACCAAACTCACCTGGTTAAGCAGCGGGGCAGAACAAATCCATGGCATAGAGAGGACTTTTTGACTCCAGATCTCCCACCTCTTTTTAAATTTATTTAGGTAACTTTCTGTGCTCCTGATTTTGATCTCAACTGGATAAAAGTATTAGCCTACTAAACATGGATTTTTATTTATAGTTCATTTATTACATTTCAAACTAATCCTCTACTTTCCTGCAACATTTTTAAATTCAATAAGAAACAACACATTTTATTATGATGTACACTGCATCACTTCATTTATGAGGCCCTGGTCTGGTTACATGCCATTCATTTGAATTAGAAGGTGAAGGATAGTGGCTCTGAATGACTGGCCTTGGGGATTTCTGCCTTCGAGCAATCTGTTTCAAATGGTTTTCACCTAACAACATATCTTCTGCTGTCTTTTGTGAAAGTCACATAAGAGTAAAACCACTGTCAATAGGTTGCATGTTTTTTTCTTTTTATTTCATGTTCTAAGGGCATGCTTAGATGGATTGAGAAGCAGAACTATTGGATCCAAAGGATGAACCAAGAAGCAAATTATAAACACCTAACTGAGTCAAAGGTTTACTACCTATTTCATTGTGTATAAATTTGCATAGAATTATTTTTGAAATATTGGGTCAACACTTAGTAGTTCAAACTTTATACATTTCCTGCTTTTTTTCCCTCCAATATAGGCCTTAAAAAAAATTATGCTGAAGCATGAAATTATTTCTTTGTAACCAACTAGTTAAACACCGAGGCTATCTTCACTGCCGGGTTACAATGCAGTGCACAACTCAGCCCCTTCTGTTCTCTACCTCTGCTGGTCATTGCATTAAAGATGCATGAGGAGTCTTGTGTGTTGTGTTACTGCGATAGAGCCTCATTAGTAACCAGAGCCTTATTCCTGTGAGGGTGTACCGCAGTTCTGTTGTCCTTCTGAGGCCTGAATAACAAATAGGGGTGTGGGAATAAAATAATTCATATTGTGATTTTTTAAGTAAAATCGACCATTCAGTTTCAAGTATCGATTTTTTAAAAAGCAAAACATTTAGATGGTACTGTGGATCCCCTTTGCTGTGTTTCACAGTGGCGTGTAGTTGAGGCAGTCACAGTTGAAGACCTGGACTGACGGAAAAACCAAACAATGTTGATATCAAGTCTTCATAATACATAGATTGCACACATTGTTTCTGACAGGGGTCCCCAATTCATCATCCAATATTCGAAGGAGTTCTGCTCTTTACTGGAGATCTCTGTCGGCCTGTCCCCCAGATTTCATCTCCAAACTGATGGCCAGGCCCAAACAGCTAACCAAAAGGTCGATACCAAACTTCGCATCATCTGTTTGTCTGATCCCACCAAATGGTCTGATTATCTGTCTTGGGTTGAACATGCCATTTACTCCCTGCCATCCAGTACCACAAGTCTCTCCCATTGTTATGTGGTCTATGGCAGTGTTTCTCAATCCTGGTCCTCAAGGCACACTGCCCTGCATGCTTTGGGAGCAGCTTCCCAGCTTCGGGCCACCACCAAGTTATCAATAGCAAATTACCGTAGCTTTAAGCGATGAGCTGCAATCATCTGAACGCCAGATTTAAGCTGAACCTCAGAAACATCCATAAAATGACAAGCCTGAGAATTGTGGATGAAAACACTAGGGTCTATGATTACAGTCAGGCAGTAAACAATTCATTGATTTAGGTCAGCGTGGTTGCGAGGTTTTTTCCAACTAAACAATGTTGCCAACAAATTGGGACTCACTCAAATGCATTTAATTCAGAGTCTGTGTGCTAGTTGCTAAGTTGAAGAAAAACCTGCTGCCACATGGGTCTCTTCTTCTCTAAGTGGGAAACTATACATACACAGTTTGACATCCTAATATGATCACACTGAAGTTCACCATCATGCAGTAGAGAGAGAAGCCCCATCAGGCCAAATTACTGCCAGCAAATATGGAGGAGAGCCAGAAAAAAAAAACATGATTCCAAGAGTTGCAGCCTAGTCACAAGCTGCCAATCGCAGTCATCTGCCAGAACCTTTATACCAAGTTCTTTAGAAGGTCTGGCTCGCTACCCGTCGCTTCATCGACCCATTCCCGATCTCTAAGGTGATGAACCTGGTAGCCATTTGCCTTCAGCTCCCAAGGACAATGAAAATTCATCCCACCTTTGACGTGTCCTGGTGGAAACTTGTAAGGACCTCAATGTCCCCTTAAGGACAAAGGACACTTTTTTGAGGACCAAAATGTTCACATTTTGGACAAAGAAGACAAAGGTGGTATAAAAGGGGTGTGAAGTAAGTCATTTATCTTAAAAGATAAAAAAACAACCTTAAACAGAGGGGCAGGACTCAGGTTTCAGCACTCAAAAAACCTATAAGCAGAGTTAGAGTAGATTCTTTTCCACTGTCATCTCAATGCTTACCGCCATGTAGGTGGTTAAAACCTTGTGCCTGTTAGGCCAGACCAATAACAACCCTAACATCTTCACATTACAGGGGCATGGGCCAGTTTCTGGATAATTTGCAGGCCAACAACAACCTCAAAGACTCCCCATTACAAAGGTGTAGACCTATTTTCGGTTCAATTTCCATGTTTTCTAGACCATACAAAGTCTTGAGCTCAATGCTCAATCATAATGAATTGAGAAAGCTTCCTGGATGGGAAGTGAAACATCTTAAAACAAAGTCCAGTGGTTGGTTTTCAACTTTTGGAACGTCTGCTTGAATTTCCATTTTCAGAGAAGCTACTGTCAGTTCAAAAGTATTGCATAATTGCTGTTTATTTAAACAAATCAGTTGTTTATTGCGTTGTTATCCCACTGTGAAAAATGGTTTAATTAAATAATTTAAAGCCAAAACCAAGTAGCATGGGAGCCTATAGTGAAGTATGGTGCAGTCATGTAACTGTAAATGTTCGTTCCTCAGTTGTAACATGGATTAATTCACTATATAGAGAACAATTACCTCTTAGTGTAACTTGACTGATTGTGAAATGTAACCTTTGTGTGCAGTTTTTGCTCCATTGCAAGCTATAATGTTAATTACATTTAGATGTGTGTAAAAAAACATTGTTTACTCTAAGATGTATATTTAGATGATGTTAAAGGAAGCCAGACGATAATAATCAACTCACTAGTTTTTTCTTTTGCTTTTTTTGCTGCATGACAGTTGAAACACATTGGAGGATTTAAAGTCCTAATTTGTTTCTGGGATGCCTGTAATCATAAGCATCATCATCTCCTCCCCAGACTTCACAATCTGACTTCATTATGTAAGCAGTCTTCATGGAGAAGTTGCATCAGTGGCCGCTCTCTGCAAAGCTGTGTTCACTTCAGAGTAATGAAACCGATATTTCATTCTGAGGTCCTTTTTTTGTGTCTTTTTACAGATAATTCCCTCAAAGTAAGGGTGTGTAATTATATTTCTGCTCAAGAGTCTTCTGATGAGATGTGCAGAGTTATTCATCTCTATTTAGATGGATTAGTTTAAATATTCATGATGTAATATTTATGGCTATTTTTTTCAGGACAACTGGGACGGTTTTTAATTTGAGTTTTTCCATAAATACCTGATATATTTGATGAAAATATGCTGACAGTTCCTGCTTGATTCCGCTCCTTAACTACAGTTATGTCTCAAAACTAATACATAAGAAGGTGATTAGTTTCTGGGTGAGTTTGTCTGTAGAGGAGATCTTTTCCCAGCTTTTGTTATAAATGTAGGAAACAGAATATTCCTCAAACCGAAGTGCATTTATACAACAAAAAAAGACTTTTGTAATAATTTAGTGCAAATGATGCTGCTTTACAATTTTCTTTTTTTTTTATTTGCCGTTTCTGTCATGTTGAGGTAATCAATGTAGAAAATGGAAGAGATAAAACCCTCAGCTGTTTGATGCCTTGTGCTGCAGATGGTTTGGATCGAGTAGACCTACATCTTTAAAGTTGACTATAAGGTAAGGTTTTCTTTCTTCCTCTTGGGCTTAACATTACATTTGGTTGCCAAATGTTTTAATAATCCCCAACTGAGTAAGGTTTTCCTTTTGTAGGTGAGGCGTAACCAAAATATATTTACATTTACTAAATATTGTCAGAACAGCACATTTAATTACTTCTGAAAGACATGGGGGCCAAACATGTCCATCAGAATGATATTGTCCTGCCTTCGACGACACTTTATGAATGGAATAAGTTTGTTCCAGGAAAAGTAAACCAATTAGTGAGGTCACACACTGATGTGGAATGAGAAGGCCCGGCTCTCGATCTCTGCTCTAATTCATCCCAAAGGTGTTCTATCGGGTTGAATTCAGGCGTCTGAGCAATCCTGTCCTGTTCATCCACACCAGACTGGTATGCCAAAACATTCAGGGCTCCTTTCCCTGGAACTAAGTGGCCAAGCCCATAGCTCCTGAAAAACAATCCCAGATCACAATACTGCCTCTACCGAACTTTCAACTTGGCTCAAGAGAAGTACCACCAACTGCCAAACCCAGACTCAAAGTTTGGGTGTGTGTAGTGATCGATGGCAGGAAGTCGGTGACATCTTCGTACTTTGCTCTGAACATTCTCTGACGATACACATTAAAACCTTCATTCATCCTTTAACAATTCATGTTTTAGATTAAATTTTATAATAAATTAAACAAAAAAAGATGCAATGATCTTTACTGAAAAACACACTAGTATTAACAATGTAATTAACTTTGCTAATTAAAGCACAGCCTGAGCCGTATTCCTCTCTCTGATAGTATATAAAAATGCAGAAAAGGATGATTGACCTAATTTAATTTTGCAGTGTTTCTAAAATAGGGCAAACCTGTAAGAATGTTTGGTTTCAAACTGAAATCCTGGTTTTATAAACATTTGTTTACCACTTTAAAATGTAAAGAAATGAAATAATTAATGCAATTTATTTAAAGTCCTTTCTACCCGCCTCCCTAGAAGATGTGATATCTGAAACTAAACCTTCCCCTTGAGGCGACTCTGGCTCATGGAGGCTGGTCTTATTTGTAGGTTCAGTTGTAGGTCCATCATGTACGTCTATGTTGCCCCGGGCCAGGGGCAGGGATTTTTTGGGATGCCGCACGTCGTCTGCTGGTTTGGGAGAGTGACTGAATGGATGTGGTTACCCTGCAAAACTCTTTGAGTCAGTATGACTAGAAATTAGATCAATTCAGTTAGCTGTATCAATTAAGTCCATTTTACATTTGATGAAAGTAAAAGTATAAACGGAAACACAAAATAGGGGCCCGCTGCAATTTTCTCGATATTCTTGAACTTTACTCTAAGTTACATGTAAACTTGAGTCTCTTGATAATAAAAAAGGGACACAAATGTTATTCAAAAGTAGTGTGACTTGGACAGTGCATTGGGAGAAACAGAAATATATCAAAATGCAGTTTTAAATCCCTGTAATCACTCCAATCATATTGATTTCTTAAAGGTACAGGTACAGTTTATATAGGAATGAGTAACTCAAATTTAATGCTCTTAGAAAAATATTTTTTTATGAGCAAAATTTCTTTGAAATTCAATGTGAGGGATGTATTTTTTTAAAATATCTTAGATGTGGGGACATTTCACTGGTCCCCTTAAGGTAAAGTACTGTTTTTTTGAGTTGGGGTTAGGTTTAGGACAAAGGTGTGAATTCAGTTTAGGTTAGAGTTAGGTAAGAGTTGGTAATAGTCAGGGTTAAGGTAAGGGTCTGGATAGGCCATATAAAACCAATGCAAGTCAAAGAAATGTCCCCATATGTCACGAAAACAAATAACTGTGCGTGCGTGTGTGTGTGTGTATGCATGTATGCATTACCCCTCTTTTCTCGCTTTTGTTTTTATCTGTAATTATTGAGCTTCTTCTTTATCTATATCACTCTCTTCTCTGCTTTTTCTAAAAGTAAAGAAGAGAGCAGGGTTTGTGATCAGCTGTCACTCTGGAACTGGACCATTATTATAACCCACTCCTGATGAAGTCTCCCAGTCTGACTGTGGATCTCAAACCGTTGCTCGTCCCATATGTCTATGTGCACTAATGTATTACAGCTTCCAATCAACGCTTTGCACAGCCTGCCTCTTGTTCAGTTTCTTCTGTGCAGAGCAGGTGGGAGAGATCTACTCTTTATGATCTGGGCAAAGGGATGTTAGATATTTGTGGGGTAGATCTTTAACTTGGTATTTTAGAATATTGACTTGTGTATTTAGCTTTCACTTGGTGTCTGGAGCCATTTTTTGGAATTTGGTCTTTTTTGAATGCTAATGCGACACACCTTTGCACAGCTATAATGTGGCAAATGTTGACTTTTCCACAAAGCCTTGCTTTGGCTTGTTTAAAGATGCACTATTGGGGTTAATTGCATTTTGTTTACTTAAATCAGCTGTTTAGGCAAAAGCCCTAAAGTAGCAGCATAATAAAATAGAGTATTTATCCAAACCTTTGCCGTGTATTGATTCAGTTAACATTCTGGGTCCAGAACAAATAACTTGGTGGATACCAGGCTTTATTTATATTATTTTTCTTTCCCTTTAATATTTCATATATTCTTAATGACAAACTGTATTTTAGTTAATTTCCAAAGGCACAAATGTCAGCAATGAGAAAGTTTTGCCACAAAGTGCAAAAAAATTACTTTAAATCCTTGAATTCATTACGTTACTCAGAGTTTCAGGGCAGCATACTGAGTGACATTTAGAAATGACCTTACGAAGTGAGTGAGAGAAGTTTTATTGTCGTCCATTTTCTCCCGACATGGTCGCTGCCTCGCAGCAACACGGATCCCTCTCTCCTTTCTGCTTCTCTCTGTTTGAGCTCGGTTTCAGAGCCTATTTGAGAATGCGGGGAAATGTGTGTGCTTCTCTGGTCTCCAGAGCGGTGACATTAGGAGACACTGGGAGGCAAGCCCGGCCGTGGCGTTCCGTGCCGAGTCAACACCCTGGCATTGTCCTGACATTTCTTTCCTTGTGGTTTCTACTCACCTTCTCTGTGTGAGCGTGCGAGAAACAGAGATTTAGAAGTTGCTGGCAGCCACCCAGACTTAGAGAAAAGGACTCAGCGGTGCACTAATGGCATTGGATCTGGAAAGGAAGTACATGAAAATCATCTGCTGCTCTGGGCAGGCTGGTCTCACATGAACTGTTAAAAAACAACCTTTTTCTATGAAGACAGGACCTTTTTGGAGAAAAACAAAGCATGTTTCATAACAATTGTGGCTCTTTGTGTGAACACAAACTCATAAATATTTATCTCAGTACAATTTACTGTTTCAATTTCCCCCACTAATGGCTCTATGCACAGCTCCACTATGTCCAGAACTTCAGGCAGCTCCTTTGTTTCCTGTCTTTCATTAATTAATTTCATAATTAAGCTGATTATGCCAGGTGTGTCCTGCTTGTTGCTGAGGTCCTTCTCTTTCTAGTCCTCTTCTGACTTCTGCCTGCTCTTTCTAGCTTTGCTCTCGGCAACGAAAATTATAACAAAGTATCAAATGTCATTATATCTAAGTGAAACTATAATTATATAGAACCATAATAAAATATATATTACAATATTATTGAGGAATAAAAACAAGACTAAAAGTAATTCACAAATCAAAAACTCTGCTAAAATGTCCCTTAATTTTCATTAACTAAAATGAGACGATAGGAAAATAAGTTAATAATTTAGTTGTTATATTTTTAACATTAGTTATGTCATATTTTTCTGTTTACCTCACCTGTGCGTTGCACAGCTCTGACCGCAGACGCAGCCGGTATCACTCTGTCAATCCCCTCTATGAACTTGCAGCTTTAATAGTTGCATTAGGGCAAAGCAGTTTAATTGAGTTGGAGTTATGGTCGGATTGTTGTGAAGAAGAACTTAGGGTCTTTGTAGAAGAGCTGAGCGTTCTTTGTAGTGAAAGACTTTACTACCGTTTGTTTAGAGTAGCATTAGATATTGCAACAAGTTATTCATCCCTGCTGCCAACGACTCTATTCAATGTTAAGAGATTGAACAGCAGCAAATTAGATTCGCTTCTCTGTGTCTGACTAAAAGAAATGTGAACTAGTTGATATATAAATGTAAATATATCGTTATTAAATACCATGTACAACATTCAGTGTAAATCCAAACTATCAGCGCATGCATTCGAAAAGTAGTACTGCTATTTCCTGACCCGAATCCATCTTCATTTATTTTAGGAGTCAATTAGTCATGCCACTTTTTCATCCAATTTGATTCATAAAACGGTTGCAATTTTTTTCTTTTTTCTTTTTTTTTACACCTTATATAGAGTGTTTAAATTCTAATCAGTGTGTTTTGAAATAAATCAATGAAAGCTGTTATATTGTTATGCATTTGCCAACAAATGATATGCTACAAAGTACGTGGAAAAGTTGCATCAAAAAATACTTCAAAAATAAGCTGTGCTTTGTAGCCATTTAATTAAAAAAAGACTACAGCATAGCTCTCATATCCCAAGTATGGCGCTGACGCCCGGAGCAGTGCAGCAGACAGGAGGGCAGAAGCTTGTTTTGTTTTGCCTTGAGGCCCGAAGTGGCGAGGAAAACCACTGCGTGAGGAAGTTTTGACCAGCTAGAAGAGGCGAGAATGCTTGGCAAAGAGCAGCTGGGACACTTTCACGCCTGGATCTCCTCTTTCGCCGCATGCATCATGTCCCTCCATTAAAGTCGGACTAAACTCAAACCCCACTTCCTGCAACTGCCTGCGGCGTATCTAGACCCACAGCGTGTAGTACAGACCAGCTTCAATATTGAGCATAATTTAAAGTAATGCGTCAGAGCTAACTGCTGTAACACCTGCTGTAAGACCTCTCAACCAGAGGCGAGGTAGGGAGGGCAAAATGGGTTTAGTGCCTGCAGCAGAATTACGTCCGGGAGCAAATGGATAAAATAGGCCGGACGGAGGAAAAAAACAACATGAATTGATTCTCTTTAGCGGGGCGTATCAATGCATCGGATAAATTGACTGTTGTTGGATGCGATGCATCGTTACAAAAAGCGATTATTATTTACACCCCTAGTACACACCCTGTGCAATAGCCCTGTATAAAGGGTCCTACTATATAAAAAAAAAACTAAACTTAAATATCTATATTTAGTTAGTTTAGTTTTTAACCTGGGAACATTTTTTCACAATGATCAACCCAATGTAAATAAAATGAATCAATAAACATACTCATAAAACATGGGAGCTCCCCATCAGCTGCGACCAGCTTGTGACAATGAACCTCCCCTTCTCTTTAAAGTGTTGCGCTCTCTTCCTCATCTTTATATTAACAGCAGTGCAACCAGCTACCGTAAAGTTTCTGCGTGTAGCATGCTCACATGATCTTTGTACTGTTAATAACAGTCTACACATAACATTTCCCCCTCGTTCATAAAAGGGTACCCGGTAAACTCAAGGACTTTTCCAGGGACAGAATTAGTGGACAGGTAGATACAGATTCTAATGTGTTTTTGCTAAAAGAATAAAAGACCTCCTGCATCACTGTGATTTTAGGATCATATATTCTAAGCTGTTGATTGAAATTAGTCCAGTGTTCTTAAATAAAAACTGAAATGATTCTCTGGTTTAGCAGTGATTTGGACATTTAAATCAGTTGCTACAGTAACTTCTGCATCATTAACCAGGTGTAGTGTACAAGCATGCTTGGGATGGGAAGACAGCGATATTTTTTACTTTTAAGCACGCACTTATTTTTATGGCGACTTGCTTCTACTCCTTGCATTTTAAAAATAGACTCTGAATTAGTTTTGGATCATTTCAGTGGGTTACCGTTGTTATTTTTCCGTCATCCAATGCCAAATTCAATCCTGGTGGATGGGAATCTACGTTGCATTTGGCGTAGCACCACTACAGATGAATGCGACAGATTAAAGGGTATTTATTACGGCGACAGAATCATTTGCAGCTTCGAGTGGCGGTGGCGTTAGCATGGTAGCATGGGCGACGGATACGGTTGAAAATGAACATAGCGAGGAGATCTGAGTCCTTTATTGGCAGACATCATTTAAAATGTAGGCAACGGCAGAAAAAAGTGGTTTCTACTTTAACTTTTACATACTTTAAGTAAATTTACAGAACCTGTACTTTGTTACTTTTACTTGAGTAAAGAAGTTTAATCTAGTATTACTTCCACTTTTAACAGAGTATTTTTTAACACAAGTCTGTGTACTTTTACTCCAAGTATGGAAAGTGGTACTTTAGAAATCTCTGACAGCATGACTGAAGAGGTACTTTTTGGTTGGCTTCTAATACCAGTAAACAAAATATACTGGTATTATATGTAACTTCATTTTTGATCTGGTGCTGCTCTCTGACATGTTGACACCCTGGGGAAGAGCCTCATAACCCACCATGGAGAAACTGGTACAATCTACACAATAAAAGAAGTTTCATTATTATAAAATGCACTTACTGTAGGCAATTTCTATTCAGGCTCCATCATCACTATTGCTAATTTGTTTCGAAATGCAGAAATCCCCTTCTGCTCTAATATAAACATGTAAATCATATGACTTGGTGGGATTTTTTTTGTTTTTATTTAAATATTGTTTGTTGTGTTTCTCGGTTTGCCAAACTTCCAGCAGAAAAGTCAGGAATGCGTTTTTTGGAGCTAAAATCACATTTGGAGGGTCACACACTTTTTTTTTTTTAATAAAGATGGACAATTTAATCCAGCCTAAAGACTTTATTACTTCAAAGTAACTTTTGGCATGTCATGTTTTCCTCGCGAAAAACAGATACGGTAATTTACTAAAAAATGGTTTTACCCAGTAGTCATGAAAAATTAATTGATAAACATAATGAGCAAAGCTTAAAATTGTTTCATATCTGTTGTTTACAGCAAACTGAAGCTTCATAACGTCTAATACAAAGGAATACAGATTGAATTATATTGTGCTTTTATTAGTGGGATTAAACAGCTAATGAAGTCATGAACCTAAACCAATTATTAAGATCAGCCAAGCTGAAAATCAGCCACTCCTTGCAAACAAGAAAACACGCACATCTTTAATCTAAAACTCTGCTTACTGAACTGCTAGAGAAATTACACTAATTCCACTGGAGAAACTTCAGAGCTTTTATTAGTAGGGTTTCGTTTTTACTGATATGATCATTTGTTTCCCTTAAAACCAGAAATCATTATAACTTTATGCAATAAAAACCTGCAGGTAAATTCAGCCTTGGTCTATAATTAGTCTCTAAGCTTTCAAACATTCTGCTGCTCTGTTGTAGAGTTTATGGTTAAGTAATTAAACACTTTTTTGTTTGTTTTTGGGTATTTATCACAGTTAGGTACACATTATTATAAAAATTGGAAAAATATAACATAATTAGTGATTTCTAAGTTTTCAGAGCTGTTTTTATAATTATGGATGATTCTAGTTTTATGCCCACACTTTTAAAATAAGCAGAATTAGTTTTTAATTACGCAGCATTTGAGGACTCACAATCTGGCCCCGGATAGCTTTTTAAGTTTATTGAAGCTGATTGCTACAGTCTGCTAATGATGTTTCTAAAATTAGTTCCTAGGAACTGTTTACACTTTGTAGCAAGCTTCATTTAAGTACAGTAGCAGATTGCAGTCAACTTTCAGCCACTGGAGTAACCCCCTCCTCTTGGGCGTGCTTATTTCTTTACTCTGACTCCACCCTTTCACTGAATTACAGGGTCTGGCCAGGAAATCATGATTCTTTTTAGATCTTAATGTCCAAAAAACATGACAGAAAGAATATTTTAGTACAAATATTGATGTTTAAAAAGGAATTGTAGGGGGACCAGCCAAGGAAAATGGGGAAATTTTGAATTGCTACTACTATATATAATACATTTAACTCTCTGTATACATTATAGTATTGCTGGTAAACTCTAAAAAAATACAGTGTTTTATCCTGACTGGTCTTATTTTTTAGAAATGGTTAAATCCTGTGAGGACTGGAACAAAACTATTTAAACAAACAATAAATAAATTAAATAAAATACAACCAAACACATAAAATAGACTTTAAAACAATGAAATAAGTAGCCTTCATGTGCAAAATAATTATGTCGAAATCAAGCATAAAGCATTGATATAGTCTCAAACTCTCCTAAATCCTGTGGCAGCAGTCAAAGCTGTCCCTTCCTAGACTCAAACAAGTGCAGCAGTGTTTAGGATTAACTCCAGCCGCAGAGGAGTTTGTGCAGTCATGGCCAACAGAGATACTCAGGCTTTACTCATCTCAGGAGCTTGGCTTGGTAGCCCAGAACTCTGCAGACCGTTAACACTTTGCAGAACCGTTTGTCAGAAGGATATCATGAAATAGATGGAGGAAGAAGTCTAGATACCCCCAGTCTGCAGCCAGGGGTAAGGACTGTTGCTAAGCTTTGAACAAGCTGAGTGCTGTAGATTTAGAGGAATAGCTGGGAGTAGTTACTGTGATTTAAGTTTGAGGATTTTCCTACAAGTGGAAAACTAAGAGCTTTCGGCTCATATCAGGGCCAAAAGAATCAGGTTTTTGTGAGTTTCATCTTAAATGTGCTGTGCAGAGAGAGACCTTTGATGTTTTACCGTCAGCTTCTGTAATGCTCACATGAGAAGGGGCAGCACTTAGTGTATCCAAACAAGGCAAACCCGTGATTGACTAGCTATTATAAACAAAAAGCCTGCACTAGAAGCATGCTAAAAACAAGTGTCTCCACTTTGTCTTCAGTGCATCATGTTGCAGGATGAAGTTTTTTCAAAACAAAACTGCGTTAAAAATAAAAGCAGACTTAACAGAAATGAAGCAATAATAATAGAACATAACATAACAGTACATCCATTGCAAAAACAAACTTATTGGGTAAGATAGTTTTGCCCAATAATTTGGAAGCTTGTAGATTCATCTATCCTTTTTTCTCCTCACCTAAATCTTTTAGTTTTTGTTACATTTCCTTTTTTTTTTTGAAAAAGTCATTTCCACTGTTACAGTAATAGCCATTCAAAATGTTCCCACTTTCCTTGGCTGATCCCCTACAATTCCTTTTCAAACATCAACCTTTGTACTAAAATATTCTTTCTGTCATGATTTGTGATCATTAAGCTCAAAGGAGAAGCTTAAGCTCCTGGTCAGACCCTCTAATTCAGTGAAAGGGTGGAGCCAGAGTGAAAAAAATGCATGCCAAGGAGAACGCCAGTGGCTGGAAGTTAGAGGGGATTTTGCCGAGAGTCTCAGGGTAGTGGGCTGCCACTCGGCTGAGGCTTGACTGGGAAGGGCCATTTTGAATGTCTGCTACTCTATTTATATTTTCTATTAATCTGTTATAGACTTACTGCTGTGTTTCTGATCTTTTCTGTCAGACGGCAGCCTCACATTCAACTTGAGGGTACACTTGTGCCTCATTTACACCAGCCCTCTGTAACCGATCTGTGCTGAGTTTGGACTGAGCTTGGATCAGTTAACCATGCTGAGCTTGGTTCCAGCGAGCATTTACACGCTAGCACAGTTCCTCGCCTTCTATCGGCAGTCACAATACTACAGTGTGAAATACGCATATAAAAATGGTGTAGCCCATTAAATTCAGAAACGTATGTGCCTGGATAGTAACCTGACTCCACCAGATGGATTTGCTCCGCATATCCATCTGGAAACCTTCCATTGAAGTAATTTTGGGAAGGGGCGAAAATACTGGTTAGCTGATTGGCCTATGTTGGTGATAGACGGGCCAAATAAAGCAATCAGATCAACGAAGCATATGACGTACTAACAGAGCGACGACAAAAACATCTTTTCCTCTGAGAAAAGCCTCCA
>JAGKQL010000336.1:0-15739 GCA_018398635.1 Cyprinodon brontotheroides
CGCAGCATCTGGATCAGCTGTCTGATCTACTTTCTATAGTTCTAGTGAGGACGCAGGCAGCAGCTTCTGGATCAGCTGTCTGATCTACTTTCTATAGTTCTAGTGAGGCAGCAGCGTCTGGATCAGCTGTCTGATCTATAGTTCTAGTGAGGACGCAGGCAGCAGCATCTGGAGCAGCTGTCTGATCTACTTCCTAAAGTTCTAGTGAGAACGCTGTGATGATTTTATCAAGGGCTCAGACCCACATGCAGCGAAACCAGTACAGAGAGACCAGGGAAAACATTTAACTGGTTTATTGAGAAGCTGGTGGAGATTCCAGTGTTGCTCTGAACGCTGCTCAACCGGAAGTAAAAGGTGAGGGGAAGGCACTGCGGTTAGTTCAGGTTCAGTGGAAAAATTGATTGTCGAACTTGAAGAGGAGAAATGGTTTGTAGACTCACGTTTCCAGAAAAGTGGTTGACTTTAGGAAGTAGATCAGACAGCTGATCCAGATGCTAAAGCCTGCGTCTGTTAGGACTCCTGTCTGTGTGGTCTGTGTTTTTGTGTGTTTGTCTTCCTTTTCCTCCACCAGGCGGCTTCTGTTCTCATTCTCCTCCTCCTCACACACCTGCAAAGGGTTACCTCATTAACTTGAGTGCTCTAAGCTGCTGACAGCCACTACCTGGACGCCATAGAGTGTTTGCCAGTTTGGGGAAGTCAACCTGCAAACTGATTTTTCGGACCTTCTCTCCCTAGAAGGGATCTTACTGAGTCTTCAAACTGAGCTGGGGATACAAACCGAGGTGGTGGTGTGGATCCACTTTCCCCGAGGAATCGCTTGAGCTCACACTGAGCAAGTGGATTCATCTGCACCACAGTCCGTTCAAGTACCGCAGGGAAATCTTTGAGTGACAGTCAGATTCTCCGCTTCTCCTACAAACAACCGCATTCTGTAAACCTTGTTCGCCTCCAATCGTAATAAGACAAACACTGAACACCTGTCTGATCTACTTCTATAGTTCTTAGCGAGGACGCAGGCAGCAGCATCTGGAGTAGCTTTCAGTCTCTGATGGGTTTTTAGGAAAACCTATGCAGACACTGTATGCTGTTGCAGTGATCAATTCTAGTATAGATACTTAGATTCTGCTGGACATGTCATTTAATCCTGGAAGTTCTTTTCAGGTGATCAAAGTTCGATCAGTCAATCGCCTTCCTATCCCTGAAGAAGTTCGTGTCTGAGTCCATCATGATTTTAGCCATAATCAGTGGTTTCTGTAGCTTGAGCAGCTAAAGCTGGATCTCTGCTCCTTTGGTCTGAAGAATTATTACCTCTGTTTGGTTTTCATTCAGCCGTAGGAAAATGATGCTGGTTCATCCATATTGGATCTTGTTCCCTTGTGCATTTCCAACCAACGCCGATAGTTCATAGTCACCTGCTGACACTGGATGTAAAGCTGAGTGTTGCCTGTATAGTTATGGTAACTGATCTGGTTGTTTGTTATAATCTGAGCCTAAAGGAGCATGAAGATGTTGAATAGGAGGGGCCCCAGAATGGAGCCTTTAGGAACCGAGGTTGTGGTGTAAAGTTCCCTAATGACACATAGAAGTTTAATTTAAACCTGAAAGGCATCCAGTGATCAAGAGAATCAAAGTGAGGTCCAATAATACAGGCACTGTGGTTCTTCATGTCATTGAACACCTTAAGCAGGGCAGTCTCTGTATAACCACTGAAATGGTGATTGATGGTCTAGAGACAACCAATGAGGCTGCAGGGTCAGTCCAAGTGTTTGTAAAAGCTACTGTTATTCTTAATGTTGGTGTTCTTCGTTCAAATATGTCTTAGTTCTGACCTCTGTCACCATTTCTCTGGGTTACTTAGCATCAAATCAGTTAAAGATTCATTCCATTTAGAGGATGTTGTTATTTTTGTGTGATCGCCTCTGTGGAAAAATAGGCTGGAAGAGGGTTAGTGAACCCTAATTGGTGAACTCTGTTCATGAAATATGATGGATCTACTTCCTGTCTCTGTCAGAGGAAATAAAACTGTATGAAACTCAAGCAGCAGTTCAACGAATGAATACAGCAGTCTCAGAATAGCTTTAGATGAATTACAATTATGTTTCTGAGCAGTCATTCTTTTTTCTAGCTTATTTTCTTTATCAAAACAGTTTTTTTTTGTTCTTTTCAATTTTCATTATCTCCTTTAGCTGCTGTTAGTCTAAGCCTAACTATGGATGGATGCCTTAAAGCTTTCATCACCTTATTTAATTTTGTTTTTCTTTAAACCAAAGACAGCTGAAGCAAATTGAACTTAATTTCAAATGTTGATCAGACTTCTGCAATGTGTGAAGTTACATAATGACCAGTTGATGATTATATAGCTTTGGACTTTCCTCCAGTAAAATTCTCTTCATTACATAACCCCTAAGATGCAGCTTCTATCGTTTTATGCCGTACGTTCGTCAATATTTAGTCTCCTCTGCAATCTTGCTTTGCAGATCAGCGGTAATCACTACAAGTCAAACGGCACATATCAGTTTTAGCGACTGTTTAACCGCCTCTTCATGACTTCAAGATAAAAAGTTAAAGATTATTCAGATTTACTAGAACTAGAATATATAAAATGATCCCTTTTCTTTAAAGACAATTCATTCTGTGTTTTTATGTGTTTTCCTATTTTAAGCTGAGAACTAAAACTTCAAAGCCCAGACTAATTCCTGGGTAGCAGCGAGGCAGTAAGGTAAGGCCTGATGTTCTCACTATCAGAAGAAGAATTCATGGTGAACTTTAATTATTTTGGTATCTGGGGTCAAACGATATTTAACTGAAGCTTCAGTTCAGTATTAAATGTTTTCACTTTAGCTTTAGTTCAATTTCAATTTCTGTTTATGAGACACTGTTGTTTAATGATGTGTTCTTGTTTTCTATTATGATTTTCTTTTTGCTGCAGGAAAAGTCCAAACCCTACATTTTGATGGGATTAATGGGCCAAAAAGTCACACCTTCCGTGTTCTTTTAAGAGACTGCAAGTAAAGGTGAGGAGCAGCTGCTCGTCCACGGATGCCTGAATGGTTTCATTTCAGAGGAGTGAGCATCTGCAGCTCCCTCCTACAAGGAACTCTCATGTCTTTGGACCGATTCTACGATGCTCTCATATTCAAATGTTGTTTAAGCCACTGTCCTGCATGTTTTAGGCCTGTCTCTGCTCACCTGCATCAAATGTTTCCTCTCCCTCCTCAGCAGCTACCACGGCCTGCAGGAATCTGCTAATTATTGAAGTCGGGTGTGTGGAGGCAGGGAACATGCTGGGCAGAGGGTCCTAAGGACTGACTTTGAAAACCTCTGGTCTTAAGGTTCAATCATTGTTGCCGCCAGAAAATAAGCCTGCTCCTAAAGAGGAGGAGGAGTGACAGATTATTCCAGCAGCCAATTATTAATTTATCTTCTTCTCTATGACTTTTTTTATTTACCCCCTTAGGAGAAACTGTGTCACTGAGACACCAATCAGTGCATCGGCTCTCCTGGTCATTATGGTCCCCTAAACACTAAGCCTCCGTTCCCTTCGAGGGTCGGCCACATTAAGGGCCGTCCCAAACCGGCCCTTAAGTAGAGAGTCTGCATCCATGCAGGCTCACTGGGTTATGGAAGCAGATGTGACGGGCAAACTGATGATGGAGGAAACACATCTATTTAGAGGTTAGTTCTGCTGGTTTGCTGCAACTTCATCACATGAGGAAAAATCACGTTAGAAAATGAAAAAAAGACGTAACTGATCCCTAAATGGAAGTTCCTCTTTGAAATAGTTTGATTTGATAGATTTATTTCTAAGAATATGGCAAATGTTTGATGCCATGCACATGAGACAACATTGTGTTACCATAGCAACCACTGCTTTCAGTTTCCGTTCGAAGGAAGAGGCTGTCCCATTCAGGTTTATACCCCCTCACCCTCAATCAAAGTAATACCTTCTACAGCTGGGAGTGAGACTTTATTGGGGGTGAGACTGATGGTTTATAGTTAGTGATCAGTCTCTATAGTTAATAGTTATATTAATAGTTAATAGTTAGTGATCAATGGCCGGTTTAGGATTCAGCAGAAATCTCATCCTGCCTGGTTGGCGCAGAACCTCTGAGCAGCTCTTATTCTTTATCCTACCATTGCAGCTTTACTCACTTCTAATAGATTCTGGCTGTGAACAGAACCTTATTGACCAAAAACTGGTCTCCCAAGCCCAGCTCAAGGCCGTTTTTCTAAGCTCCTGTTGGTGTCTGCTCTCAATGTTAATCCAAACCTGATAGGTCTGAAAAAATTCCTGGTCAGCCTCCTTTTATCCCACTAGGGTTAGCCGAGTAGTTAGTATGACCAATTACCCGTCTTTACCACCTCACCCCCCTTTGGTTGGGCAATCGATCTTTTGCCTGGTGCCATTGAGCCGCCTTTTACCCCTTAACATCCACCTCATTTTGGGTAATCCTTGCCTATTTTGAATACCCAAATGGAAAAGCAAATAACTTAGGGACTGTAAACCCAAATTGGGTGACTAGAAAACAGACCAAGCAGCATCAGTTCAAACATGACTCAAAGTAGTTTTTATTCTCTGAAATCATTTTTGAACAGCAGTAATAAAGACATTCTTGAGAAAAAGCAGGTTTTATTGCATTATATTTGTTCTACATAATGTCAACCACAAATGCAGAAAATTGCAGACTTCTAGCTATAATAGTTCCAGAGCTGTGGGGTTTGGAACTTTTGGTGTCAGCTTGGAGCTGCGTGCAATGGCTCCACCTGCTGGTAAAATGTTTACCGGTGGAATTTTATGCATTCTGAATTATGACCCCACTTAAGGTCCACCGGGTCGCCGGCGACGCGGTGGTTTTTAAGAGGTTAAGACATCTCCCAACCTGAAGGACAGGCAATGGAAACATGCTGGCATCATAAGATGATCTTCAGCTCCTCTAGGTGTCGCTATGTATTTTTTTGGTAAGAAAGATGAATCTCTCACTCCGCCCAGTTTATATTTTATTTCCTATAGCGCAATTCACATTCACATCATGTCATCTCAAGGCACTTTCTAGTTCACCAGATCATCCAGTCAGATTGATTCAAAGTTTTCTATCTAAGGAAAAATCAGCTGATTGCATCGACTCTTTGACTCTTCAGCAATCCCTCACACTAAGCATGCTTGTAGCACAGTGGAGAGGAAAACTCCCTTGAACAGGAAGAAGAAACCTCCAGTAGAACCCAGGCTCAGTGTGAGCGTCATCTGCTGAGGATCACCCACTGGGGTTCAAGGAGACAGAAGCAGAGACACAAAAAGCAGCTGTAAAAGGCGGCAACCCTGTCCAGGAAACACACAGCCAGGCAGACGGTGAAGCCCGAGCCAGCTCCCATGCCAGAGGATGAAGAGAGAACATCCAGCCGTTAGTCACGGTCAGAGTAAACAGGACCACACTGAAAAACAGGCTGGATCTCCAACATCTATAAACAAGGGTGTTTATAGAAGCAGCAGCACAGCTGATGCTTCTTTCCAGGATGGAGTCACAGCCAAACAGAACAAACAGGAACAGACGAGGCAAAAGCTACTCTGAGTGAAAAAGCAGAGAGAGCAGAAGGTTAGAGATTGAACTAACAGATTCTGCAGAATAAGAGAACAGAGAGAGAATGAAGCAGAATGATGAAATGGGGGTCCCTATGTCCTCCAAAAAGTCTGTAGCCATCACCAGTGGTTACAACTCACGCTTCTTCAAGTCGTGTTCTTTTACACTATTCCCAGGATCAACAAAGATCTTGGCAAAACATCATTTTCCTATGCAACACCATGGTCGCGGTGGCACAATATTAAAAACTCCCTGCAATTACGGACTCTTATTCCGCTACCAGCATTTTTTAATCACTACTGAAACCGCCTTGTAACTGTTATTCTAGAGCCTAGTTTTACATTGATTTTTATTTTGTTGTCCTGTGGTGTTTTTATATGTCTTACTGGCAAAATGTTGCTTCTTGGGCTAAGTCTCCCTTGAAAAAGAGATTTTATCTCAAGGGACTTCCTGGTAAAATAAAGGTTAAAAAAAAATGCTACACTTATCAAGATGCCCATCCACTTGCATATCCAGCTCATGCACTAGCTGCTTTACAATGGATCTGACTTCAGGTTTGTATAAGGTGGGATCGTGAATACACAGAAATTACCTCCCTGTTTGGTTTGTACTAACCGAATTTTATGCCACCAGGTTTATGCACCCGTCCGGCATCTTTTATGATGATTTTCCCCATTTTGGGAGGATAAAGGTTTTTTTTGTTTTCTATAGTTTACCTGATACTACCAAAAAGGGGTGCGACTTCCTGAATAAGTCTGCAATATAATTGGGGACATCATTGCTGCAGGAATGAGCAACATTTCATTCAGAACTACCATATATTGCAAAGTTCACAGTTTGGACAGATATTTACCCTCTGACCAATGTGATGTCTATGCATGCAAACAAAGGTGGAGTGCAAAGCCAGCATCCCAGTTTCCCATAAAATATATTCCTGGTTGCTCTCAATAATCCCCCTGTTGCACCCCTGCCCTTATCATCATCCTTGGAATTCTGATTTAAGCCTTCCCCACAGACACTGGACTCTAACCTTACATCCTGTCTCTTTGCTTTTTTACTGACCTTGATTGTTTTTTTTTTTGAGTAAAGGACCACAGACCTCTAGAGATTTATTTTTATTTTTTAGAGGATAGTTACCTTCAGATCAGGTAACCAATAAAATCAGCAGCTCCTAATAAAGAAAAATCATCAAAACAACAAAGGTCCGAGACATTTTAATTATAATCTGTTAGTTTAGACAGAATTTTACACTGAAATAAAATATTGTTTAAGGATCCATGTTATACATTGACTTAAAAAATATATATATATATATATATATATAAATAGAACATTTTTACATTTTAAACCTGCAAGGCTTTAAACCTGGGTTAGAATGGAGACTAAGCCATTTTGCTGAATCTATTAGTTCAATCTCTAACGCTCTTCTCTCTCTGCTTTTTCTCATAGTAGCTTCATCTGGTCTGTTCCTGTTTGGCTGTGACTCCATCCTGGAGAGAAATATCAGCTGTGCTGCTGCCATCAACACCTTTGTCAATAGATGTTGGAGCTCGGCCTGTTTTTCAGTGTAATCCTGTTTCTCTAACTGTGACTGACTGGATGTGCTCTCTTCATCCTCTGATATGGGAGCTGGATCAGAGCTCGTCTGCCTGGCTGTGTGTTTCGTGGACGGGGCCGCCTGTGGAGCTGGTTGACAGTTGCCTTTTGTATCTATGCTTCTTTTTCTATGTCGGCTTCTGTCTCCTTGAACCCCAGTCAGCCTCAGCAGATGGCCGCTCACACTGAGCCTGGTTCTGCTGGAGGTTTCTTCCTGTTAAAAGGGAGTTTTTTCTCTCCACTGTCGCTACAAGCATGCTTAGTGTGAGGGATTGCTGAAGAGTCAATGAGTCGATGCAATCAACTGGTTTTCCTTAGATAGAAAACTCTTGAATCAATCTGACTGGATCTGGTTGAACTGATAAGTGCCTTGAGATGACTTTGTGTTGTGAATTGGCCTATAGAAATAAAACTGAATTGAATTCTCAAGCACGCATCAAGGAGCTCATATTTTGAGCCTGGATCCAGATTTATTTTTGATTCTGTTCATATTGAAGAATTCTGCTTCACAGCAGCAGGATGAGCCAACCATCCTCTAAATGTGCAGGATCGTCTTTGAGCACCATTTAACTTTTCTTTCACCAGTTCACTGCAGTTCTTCCAGTAGTCCACACTTTCTCTGCTCTCTTTTTCTCATCATCTTCTCCTTCTTTCCCATCGCTTGCCACAGGTTTAGCCTGCTGTGTCTAAAAGCAGCAGCAGCAGCAACCCGTGACTGACAGCAGCTCATTGGATCATATTGGATCACATGCAGCCTGGAGCCGGATGCTACGAATGGCTTTACCGTATTAACAGGAGAAGCAGCTAAACTGAAGTTAAACACTGTCGTCAGACAACATGCGGTTTGTAAATTGTTTTTAACCAGGTTGGGTCCGGATCAGCCAGCAGGTGGGTCCGGGTCCAGACAGCGGTCCACTATCCATGACGTCTGCTTTAGACGGTATACTTGGAAGTCTGTCACCTTGCACCACTTTGGGGAAGCCTTTCTCTAAAGGAATTACAGTTGAACCATCTTCAGACTGCTGTGTTTTCTCATTTGTGTAGAATCCACCGGATGTTTTATTCTGGGTCCAAACTCCATTAAATTCATAACCAACCCCTCTGCTGCCAGTCATGACGGGCTGCCTCAATTCCAAAATACCATGACTGTCTGCGCCGAAAGTTACAAAATGTGATGAAGACACCGCCCAGCATGGACCTCTTCAAAGCCCTTCCAGTTTTAGTCCCAGCAAAGGATGCTGGTGTGAGAAGCGGTACATCCAGCCTGACACCTGGGTCAGCTGAGGAATGGAACCATCTGCCCTGCAGAGAGGACGCTAGGTCCGATAGCAGCATCGCTCCTCCATCTAACCACTACCTCAGTGGATGGGGAAACTTTTCTCCCACTATACGAAGCTGCTAACACAGTACAGACGGAGCCAGAGTGAAAACAACATTAAAATAATGCAGATTGCTAAATTTAACATTCACCTGCTGGTTTAAGCATTTCACTGACAGGATCTTTAAATAACTGATGGCCTGAATAGATTATTGCATCAGTGTGTAAACAGCTACAGTTGGTTCGCTTTTTTTATTGTCTCAAATAAGATTTTGCACAATCTTTATGTAATCCCTTGTCCCTAATTAATTTCTCAATAAATAGTTTTATGTTCTGAAATGTTTCCTGATGAAGGGTTTATGAAGAAGACATTAAATTAAGCTTTTTCCTTTCAAATGTTCAAAACTATACCTATTTAAAAGAGATACAAACCCATTCTTTTTGTTGTAGGTTTTAATAATCTGTTTATCTAAAACTTGATCAGTAGTTGGTTGAACTTTGTTAGCACTCTATACACTTATTTATCAATGTCGTTATAAAATTGTTTGTTTTTGCAAGTTTCTGTTTTCCAACTTAATTCGTTTCTTTAAATTTTCAGTAGTTTGGTATCAGATAAAAATTCCAGAGGTTTGACTCTATAGTGTTTTTTATGTTGCAATACTTGATTGAGTCTCACAGAGTTCAGGCTCCGGTCAGTGTGTGTTTGAATGGTTGTTTGTCTCTGTGTTACCCTGAGATGGACCGGAAACCTGTCCAGGATGGACCCCCCCATCTCTGTCCAGGGTGGACAGCCAATATAACTGGTGAGTCCAATCGGCAAGCTGATTACATTGTGTAGATTGGAGTTCCCTGTTTAATAGCTGGGCAGGACCGCTACATTGCATGAGGATGACTTGATTACTCCAAATCTCCCATCTCCCCAATGGAAACATGCACAGCTCCACTACTTCCTGCACTTGAGCTGCTCCTTTTTTCCAGCCTTTGATTACTTGACAGACTGATGAATCCAGGTGTGCCTGGCTGGTTACTAATGTCACAAACACCTGGGTTCATCAGTTTGCAATTTCCCAGCTTATTCAAAGCTGGTAACTTGCTGTCAGCTGTAAATCAGATTTTATAAAACGAGGATTTAAAGGAAAGGAACACACACACGAGGGCAACAGAGGAAAACAGAAAACTAACATCAATCTAGAAACTACAACAAAATAGGATTTAAACCAATAAAACTAGAAAACAAGGAGCAAAGTAAAGCAGAACATAACCAAAACCATGACATTAGTAAGATATTAGTCAGATGTGTTTTTCTGTAGAACTTCAAATGATGCTTGTTGGACTGAAGGGAAAACAACAGACCTTAGGAGGTGATTTTGGATAAGAATGATCAAAGTGGTGAGGCCAGAAAGATCTAGATGTCTACAATAGATTGATGATTCACTGAGCAGTGGTTCACTGTTTCCTTTGGAATAGGATCTGGTCCTGGGAGTAATCTAGTGTAGAACCGGCCCTGTGGTTTTTAAATTCACGTGTTGGAATGGTTTTAGTACCTTTCCAATGAAAACATCAGACATGTGTCTGTTAGTAACAATCTCCATTTTTATGGTGGCCCCTCTAACACAGTGCCAAAGTCTTTGCTCTAACAACACGTTAATGTATAACAGCAGAGAGTAGCTCTTAAAAAAATTAACTTCAAAGACACAAGAAGTGCATCGACTAATTAGTAGGATGGAGCGCTGCCTTTCTTTTCATTTACACTGAGTTCTGCGATGCATCAAAAACAGGACTTTCTCCAAACTTGAGCTGAAACCCTCCAACAGAAGGCAAATCAGAAAGGTCTGTGATTTAAATCATCAGATTCTCAGTTTCTTCATTTTGTTTGCTGTAGGTTTATTTCTTCTTTTTATTACTATCTAAATAACAACAGTATGCATGCTGTTTTTTTAATATATTTTTCTTAAAGGTATTTTAAGAAAAGAAATATGCAGCTGTAGGAAATATTTCACTTCCTATTATTTCACCATTTTCTTAAGTCTAACCTATTAAATATAATAATTAGCAATGTGATTTATATTTAAACAAGTTTTAACAGTCATTATGAGACCATAGTAAAACTTTTTTGAGATATCGGCTCATAATATGGAGACATAAATGAAACTTCAAATGAGCATTCTTAGAGGAGAACCTTAGGAACGCAGCATTACTGTTTGTAAATAAACATCAGCAACATCCAAAGCAGTCAAAGCTAATCCTCGTTGCTCGCTCCGTTTAAAGGGAACCAACGATATGCAACATTTTTCTGCATGTTGGTTAAAAATGGCAAATCATAACCTGTGACTTGTCCTGAATTCTTGTCTACGATGCATCAAAAAATTCGATAACTCTCCATTCTGCCATTAACATTGATAAGCGCCATAAAGACAATACTTTGTTTTAATGATCGTGACTTTATGCTGCATTCAAGATAACCACCAATTACTGAATAACTGTGCAGGTATGGCCACTGAGCCTGTTTCCAACGTGACTTTCATCATTCCTCATGCTTTGTAAAGATTTCCAGGTTAACCGGATTAAAACAGGAACCAAGACCAGAAGTGAAGAGAAGAAGAAAATGTTGAAGAGGATTAGCAGAGGGCTGTGGAACTATCGCAGGATCATCATCCTCATCCTCACCCCACTGCTGCTGCTTCCTCTGCCGCTGGTCGTCAAGACTAAGGTGATTTTCCATCCGTCACTCTTTTGCTGTAACAATCTAGAAGCAAAAGAAAACTAAGATTCTCTCCCATGAAAATACAATTAACCCCACACTGCTCCTCAGGCGCCGGACAGTGGCAGCCCACTGCTCCTTAAGGGGATGGGTTAAATACAGAGGTCAATTTCTTCAGTTTGAAATCAATAAAGCTCAATTAATTAAGTCAGAGCTGAGGAGGGCTCCGTTTGCACCTGTAGGAATCACAATCTCTGCTCTCAGTTTCTGCAACATGTGAGATTTCTGATATCTGTGGAGAGGTTAGAGCCTGGCCTACATCTGCCAGGTAAATTCAGTGGATCTATCATCATATAAAAACTTAAAGGACTAACATTTTTTTTAATCAGCAAACTCATAGCTTGTTATTGGACTTTATTTAGGCTTTGTTTCCATGAGAAACAAATCTTTAAAATGTTCTCAGCAGATTTCTGTCACTATTTCCCCTCCCAGATGCTCACAAACTAGCCTCAGTCCCCACGGTCTGCCACGTCTTGTTAACGTGACCTTTCTTATCTAACGCTGGAATTCCCAGGATTTTCAGATTCTGCCTCCATCTGCCAGAGTTGACCTCCCCACCCACTCCTTGAGGCAGGCTCCTCCCCATCCTGCTTGTTGTCGCCCCCTCTAAACGCAGCAGCCACCTTGCTAATTGTCACTACTGTAATGCAAGTAACCTTTTAAAAAAACTATCATGACTATGCTTTTCCAAACAGGCAAGGAAGGGCCTATTTACAAATCCAATTCACGAGCAGACCAATTTCAGTTTATGCTGCAAAACTCACAATGTCAAAAGAATGTTGGAAAGTTGGTATCTTATCCTAACATATTGTATCTTATTGAATCTTATTTAATCATAACATATCTTATTTTATCTTATATCATTGTATCACAACGTAATGCATCGTATTTTATGTTCTTTTATCTTATCGAATCATATTTATCCTAACGTAACCTATCATAAAGTAACATATGTTATTGGATCGTATCATAACGTAACGTATCTGATCTATCGTAACCTATCTTATCTGATCGTAATGTATGCTACCTTATCATATCATATCTTGTCGTACCTTAATGTATCTTGTTGTATCCTATCTTATCTGATGGTATTGTATCTTATAGATAAACAGCGTGAGTTCAGTGAAAGCATAACATTTATCTCATATAATGAAAAGCACTTTTTCTAAACTGTCTCCAGTATGTGAGCTGATGAAATTATAGTCCATGGTTTGTAAATCTAGCATATCTAATACCTAAATGCAGAGGATGCAACAGTAACTGGATTACTCTAGTGGTAAAAGTAACTCTTGCTGGACAAGGTCACTATTTGTGTGTCTTATTTTTATCTAACCAAGTTAGTAAATAAATCATCACATTGTAAATCCTTTTTTAACAAAGTATTTCATGTATATTTTTGTATCACTTTTTATATGAAACAATACTTTTAAAAACTTTGTTTGATGTTTTTGCTTTTAGAATATCTTTCAATAGAGAACTAAGCATCCTGCGAGGCTCTGTTGAACAGTCAGCCTCTCGCTGATGAGCGCCCTGCTGATGCAAACAGGCGGAGTCTCTGCAGACATGATGCGTTTGGCGCCTGTTCTTACCCCTCAGTGTATATCTTTATGCTAAAACGACCAGCGTGGTTCTTATGGCGATAGAAAGGTTGATCCGGCCGGAAATTTTCTGGAACCAGCAGCACTGGTGCAGCAGCTGGTTAGCATGCAGAAAGGAGTTTTTCAGAAAACTGAAAATCCTGGGAATTCTAGCGTCATTTATTTTTATCAGATTTCCAAAGCAATGCTTAACAAACTTTTATAAAAAAGCACACAAACGTACAGAGGGTGGGAGGAGTCAGTGGTTGAAAAATAGATCAACAAAGCCTGTGTGTTCAGTGATGGTTTGAGGGTCTTTGCTTCACACTTCCTGCGCTCCCTACCTTTGAGAGTTGCGGCTTCCTGTGCTACATCTTAACATAGTTTAAAGTTGTAAATAGCATCTCATTAAACCTGAGGATATTTTAGCTCACTGCTTCTACCTTTGGTGAAACTAAACCTTTGCTGGATAAATGGTTTTCCTTTAATATTGTCCCTACTACCATTTTTTTTAGGAAGCAGAATGTGCCTTTGTGTTGCTGCTCATGGCTGTGTTCTGGATGACAGAGGTGATCCCTTTGTCTTTGACGGCCATGCTTCCCGCCATCCTATTTCCCGCATTCGGCATCATGAAGTCGTCTCATGTGAGTGAATCCTAAAAGAAGAAACTGGATTTTAATCCTGATTATGGAACAGAGTGTAATAAAGTAAAACACTGAATAGATTCCACACTTCAATTATTCATTATCTGTAAGGTTATTTCCCAGTGCTAAGGTGGCCAGATGTCCCCATTCACAGAGACGCCGTGTGCACGTACCGAAACAATGGCCCATATTTAACTAAATGACTTTAAAAAAGGATCTATAGGCATTTTCTTCTGAGTGCAAAGGAACCGAGCTTCCTTCATCGTCAGAGAGCTGCACTGATTCCTCAGGACCAAGCAGCTAATTATGCTTTTTAAACAGACAAGGAAAATAGACAAAATATGATGAAAACCATGTTTAAAGAAAAACTAACACTGGGAGTATAACTGCGGTGGGGGGTTTGATTATTGAGCTTTTTGTAAACAAGTTATTTTTTCAAGTTAATCCAAGATGAGCTTAATGTGAAGCAAAACTGTAGAAGTTATTTTTATCTTAACCCTTCAAGAAGAAGAGCTTTTTCCTCCAACTATTCCCAGCTGTGTTACTTTCCTTGGAGTTTTAAACATCAGTTATCTGGAGCAGCCAATATATATTTTAGATAACATTTCATGTTCATATGGAGAAGCTATAAAGTCTGCATGTTCCAGACTGCTGCTGATAGACAGGGGATCAGTTGTCCAGAGACATTAGGGTCGCACAATCACTCTGGCATTGCTTAACAATAAAGTTCACAGAGTTTAATATATTTTGTGTTTACGTAAATATGTTATGAGAATATATAAAACTGGTTTACTTTTGATGCGTCAACAGATTTACTGTTGACGCATCAAAAGTAAATCTGGTTTTATGATTCGGTTTTTATTAGAATTTTGAAACCATCCTGTTACTTTAAGGTGGCAAGGGAGTACTTCAAAGACTTTCACTTCCTGTTAGTGGGGGTCATCTGCCTAGCGACGTCCGTTGAGAAGTGTGGTCTTCATCGCAGGATGGCCCTGAAGCTTGTCTCTATGGTGGGGGTGAACCCTGCCTGGTGAGTACCTCTTTCAAGGGTGGATACATCCTCTATGTGAATAAACACATATGGGTAAAACTGTTAACCTATAATCATTTTAACTGGTTAAAATATATCAAAAAAATTACATGTAAGTAAAAGACAACATAAAACATGAAAAAACATGCCGGCAATGACGTTTAAACAATTGTTTTTGCTGTCTATGTTAAGAAAAGTCTCCTCTTTTTAAGACACCTTTACACCAAACTGACCGAGACTTAAAGTTTAATACCACCTTAAAGAATACATCTTTGTATTTCTGTCAGCTAACAGTCTGCTGAACTTCTGATTGATACAGGTACAAAGACTAGGAGGAGAATATGCAAATTTGAATACCATCCAACCTGAAACTCGTTTCCGCTGCAGTTTCTCTGTGTTTTTTAGCATTTTTAAAGTGAGCTATAAACTCAAGCAAAAGGTTTGCTGTCATTTTGGCTGCAAAGGAGGAATTGGTACAATAACAGACAACAGAATAGGAATGTGACCTTATTTGAACTTAATGGCAGAATATATTAAGCACTGAACAGATTAATGCAGCAGGACTGCAGACAATATTAACAAAAAACAAATAATACAGTGAGTGAACTCAGATACTGCATTATGTTTTGAAAGAAGTAAAACTGAACATTATTCAGCATCAGTGAACATCCATCACACCTCAGGAGTTCCAGGAAACATCACCGACTTGGCAAAAGAGATTTATTTGTTTATAATCACCATGCGTGAGTCATAGATATGTATAAGATAAGTTAAAACTTTGTTTGTTCCATGAGTGGAAAACTTTTATCATGTCATAAAAATGGACAGTAGATGATAAAAAAAAGAAAGTCCTGGCTGAGTTTCACCTTACTTTTAAAGCCACTATCAAACTGCAATTAGAAAATGTAAATCAGTAATTTAACCAAAGAAATTTGCACATAGTTTCCATTGTATACAGTCTTTGTAGATCACCTGGAACACACCTTCCTGTTGCATCCTTCATTTAGTGCTGCCTAGATAGAATCTTTGAAGCTTAGGCCCTATGAGTGCTACTGAAAGAACCATGACTCAAAGTGGGTGGAACGAAGTGAAACCCAATCAGTGTTTCATCAGCGTGAGCTATAATTGTAGAGCAATGAGGATGGATGGATGGATGGATGGATGGATGGATGGATGGATGGATGGATGGATGGATGGATGGATGGATGGTGGATGGATGGATGGTGGATAGATGATG
>JAGKQL010000337.1:0-15828 GCA_018398635.1 Cyprinodon brontotheroides
TTAAAACTTTTTGTAATCCACTCAAAAATATGTTAAGAGAGATAGATTTATAAAACAGGTGGGTTCTACTATTTATTCTTGAAGAAAAAATGCACATAAGCAAAGACCCGTTGATTTAGTTTTAATAAAAACATGGAATAGATGTCTAGTTTCTATCACTTCTTATCTTCAAAGAATGGAATAAACAAATATTTAAGCATCCCATTTTAAAATCATTATAGCTGACAACTAGTGTAGGTGTTTTAAAACCAGTGGACTTTATATACGGTTGTAATTAATAACATCTTTTCAAATGAACACTGTGCCGATTCTTATTGTTACCTGGAACATCCAACAGAAATAAATCATGCTTTACATGTAACATGCAAACTCAGACACGCTTTGGCATTGATCAGCAGGTTTCATGACACCAGCTTCACGTGTCTAAACACCCAACTGGTACCCACAGACGCTGCTGAGCAACACTAATGAAGACGTCCAATTCAGAAATGCCATTCAACTTTAATGGAATTCCTCCATTATACACACATGGCCCAGTTTTACTCATTGCTTTACACCTGGGACCTGTCTATGAGCCCCGAATATTCATGAGAAACTCTGTGCAGCCAGAGGGAGACAAAACAACCCATTGTGGACCTGGAAAGTAGGTCTCAGCTCATATATGTGTTGGAGGGCGCTATGCTGCCGGCTATTTGGTTGTAGATATACCTTTTTAAATAAGAGAATGAAAGCTGGTGTCAGTCCATGAGGACTCATCAACTATTTCTGCTCTGCAAGTGTTGAAGATCAAAGACCCATTGCGATCAAATTAGCATCAAATAACTTTGGACCTGTTTCGACAAAAAAAAAGTCTGATTATTACTTTTTACAAACAAGTCTATCAGATCATTTAGTGCAGAAATATGTTAATTTATCACAGATTAAACTCAGGGTAATCACATACACATCAGTATCACCTAAATATTGCTGGAATATAGGGCCACAGTTGATGCATCTCAATAAATCAACCATCCAGAGGGATTTGTCTCACAGAGCCTGGTACATAACGGCTGAAAGCACATCTCAGGAGAGCAGGTGTTTGAAAATGAAAGCAACAAACCAAATTAATTTCACAAACCAAAGCAAGCATCTGCTGAACTTGTCACTGCTACTAGGATGCACGGTGATGGCAGAATGAAGGCAAATCAAGACAAATATTTCTATCTTAATTCGCAAATGAATTATAAAAATGAATTTTAATACAGTAGCAGCCATTCAAAATGGCCGTTCACAGTCAAAAGTCAGCCCTTCCAGCTTACTGCACTGGACTTCTCATTGGAGTGCATATTTTTTTACTCTGACTCCACCCTTTTTGACGAGGAGATAACACTAATCTTTATATCTTAATGTCCACAAATCATGACAGAAAGAGTATTTTATATTTGCTGTACTCTGCTGATTCTCTTCCACAGGTGGCTGTTGTTGACAGGTGGGCGTGGCCCCGCGCCTGTGGCTCGTTGGGGCTGCGCTGCTGGAGCTTAAGAGGAGCTTTCAGTCAGCTGAAGGACACTAATCTGTTAAACCGTTGTGGTATACCTAGGACTCTGTCCTGTCGACAGATCTTCGTTAACCTGATGTTTTTGATTCCTGGTTCTAACCTGTCTCCTGTCTCCCTCAGTTCAATGTTCTCCAGGTTGCTCACCCGTCTGTCTCTGTGCTCTGAAGACTGGTCTCTGAATCCCTGCTGCTCAGATTTTGCTCTGGTGTTCCCCTCAAGCCCCCTCGGTGATGCCAAACCGGACAAGAGAACCCCTGTCCTGGATTCACACTGGTTCCTTCAGCTGCTCCTCGAAGATGCCCCCACTGAGGTGCTGCTCTGGCCCCGCCTAAGTCCCACCTGTCGATCAGCCACCTCCTCCCATCGGAGAGCTGTTACAGAACCCATCCCTCCACTCACCCTCCCCAGAAAGGTGTCTGCAACTGGCGGTAAGTGAAGCAGCAACAACGCAGATTTCCCTAACTTTCTTGGTTTTGGAACATATAACCACTCCCTACTGGGGCGCACTGAGGGTTCCGAGCCTCCTACGGCTCCCATTCTGACAATTCATGCCGCTGTGACCTGAAATAAACATGACGCGGCGGTACCGTCACCGGCCTGTGGGCCGGCTATAAACCGCGGGCTTTAGCGTTTATAACTTAATATGAAAGGCGGCAACTTACAGTATACATGTCTCCCTGCTCATGAAACAGATGCATGGGGAACATTTAGCAGAAAACGCAGAGACATGTTAAAAAGAGAATTCAAAAAACATGCTGGTAGGGGATCACGGATACCTTTTTGCAAGCACTGTATATGCTTCCAAGTACTCCGAAGACCAAACAATATAGGCGTAAATAGCGCCTTGGAAATCATAAAATGTTGGGATACCAATTTAAACCTATAAGTAAGAATGAAAAGCTTATCATCGCCGTGTTATCATGATATCGCGGTGTTGGTAGAGGAATCCAAAATGCAGAGACGTATTGGTTGATGGTGTAAGTAAAGTTTTAATGGGTTTTCAGGCTCAGAGTGGAGGAGGAGGCTCAGAGGCAGAGTCAAAAATCCAACAAAAGTATCTCACAAGGCAGGAGTCAAAAATCCAACAAAAATATCTTAAGAACCAGAATCTAGGAGACATCAGGGAAAAAACCAAAAACTAAGAACCAGGAAGAGACAAGGAAGGACGACAGAGAACTGACCAGAGGTTTGATGAGATGTAAGACGAGGATCCAGCAAACAAGAACTGAAGAGGGAGGGTTTTTAAAGGGGACAGAGACAAAGAGAGAGCTGATGAGGAAATTGGCAACAGGTGCTAGCAGCACAGAGAAAACAGCAGGGGGGGACAGAGGAAACAGAGCTAGGGATAGAGGACACAAGAGGGCAGCAGAGGACAACAAATGGAAAACCTGGAGGACAGGAACTAACAAGAAAACAACAAAATAATAATTAGACACTAAAACAAGGAGCAAAGTAAGACTGAATACTCTAAATAAACATAGCAAAACCAAGACTGTGACATGTGTGTCTGCAAAGCTCAGTTATAAGTCATAATCTAACATAATCTAAACTAGAAAAGCACTCGGAGCACGTTTTCACCCAAATTGTGACTTACACTTATAGCTAAAAGTGGCACATGATCTGGATCATTATCAAATTTAAATAATTTGTTCCTTGGCATGAGGAGTACCCACTGATCTCTATTTATTCACTGGATAGCCGATAGGCCGAAAAACTAAAATCACTTGCTGCCATCTCGGTACTCCCTACTCTTACTGAGTTGCGGCATAAACATGTTGATATGTGTAGCATTTGGCTGCAACAACAAGCAGTTTCACATAAACACCAAAGTCATCCGGAAAATTTTAAAAATGTAAACTTGGCCAAGTGTTATACCATGTGTTTATTGCCCTCTGTCAAGCAGAAGGGCAATAAACACATGGTACTCAAACACAACCACCAAGAAATGATCCACCTGGAAAAAGAACATCCTCCACTATACCTTTAAATGGAGGCAGGGGAAGGTGGATCTGATGAGCAGTAATGAGAAACTGGGTGGAGTTAGACGGGTGAATGAAATGAGTAATTAAGGCAGTCATCAGTACCAAGAATCATGACATCTAATTAGATCAAACTCGGTGTTCCAAAGTTTCATCATTCCCCTTTGAAAGAAAGTTGTCAGAACCCTTGTGTGGAGTGTTTTCTATTTCTTCTGGAGGGAGCGTAGGTGAAGTGCGTCTGAGCACCTGAGATCCATCAACCATCTACCTGTCAAGGATTTAAGGAGCTGCAGCCATCTCTTCATCACCCGATGGTCCCATACTCTGGTTCAATCGAAGCACTCATTGACTGATTCCTTCAGCGTCAAACTCCACGAGCTGCTCCCATCTGCAGCTTAGGTTCAGTCTGCCTGCCCGCTCTGTGACAGCTCTCAGATGATCACCTCCTACAGTGTGCGCCTCCAGCCACCTGCACAGCCTGTGGCTGTGTCTCCCCAGGGACTCTCAGTCCTTCCCCATTCAGTTTGGCTAAGTTTTTTCAATAAAACTTCTCCCTTTAGTTGGTGTTCGTGCCCGATTCTGCATGTGGGTCCGTAAGGTTCAGCCAGACATGACAGAAAGTAGAGATTCCCTACCTACAACTACATAGTAGGTAGGGAATCTCTGCTTTCCATCAAAAGGGGAATGATGACACTTTGGAGATACTGAGTTTGATCTAATGGGTTGGTCTTCAGCATAAAAATAAAGAGCAGCAAAAAGAACCTTTTTGTCATATGACACAAATTATTGACTTGACAAACCGTTTCTGAATCTTTTCTTGTGTCTGATCTCAGCAAAAGACAGCCTAACTCCAAAGAAACATTGGTACCGACCAGAGTAATTTGAAGGACTAATAAGTCTCGGGATTTATTGCAGGGATTTACCCCCAAACTTATTCTGACTTCTCCCACTTTCTGTAATGAGGCCCCTGCTGTGAAACTGGTTGTGGAAAAGCACCTCATGTCTGCTGTTTCGTGACATGGAGGGAATACGATGCTGTGAGCCTGTTTCTCTGCAAAAGGCTCATGTTAAGGATCTGTTCACATATTCACATGTTAAGAAAATAAACAAACTATAATGCAGCAATTTGATTTCAGTGAAGAAAAAAAGGTAAAAACTTTAAAAAAAATGTTCCCCCTGCATTTATTTTCTGACTGCAAACAACCAAGAAGCTGAGATGTCTGTAAAACACTTTTGTTCCAGGAGACAAAGACCTGCATGGATTCAGGTGGTTCTTTGTCCTTTCAGGGTTAAAATGTTGACTTTTCTTTTATTAAATACAGAAGAAAACAAGACAAAACAAGCATAAATAAAACAGCAACCTACAAAACAGGGAACAAAAGGTTTGGTCAGCATCTTTTAGGAAGAAGAAGATTTGATGTAGTGACTGCATGAGAAAGACAAACAGTAGTAGAGCTATCAGCAATAGGGCTGCTATTTAAAACATTTTCCTACATTGTAATGAGACCGAATCAGTGTGAGCTGCAGAAAACTCAGATATCTACTTTAAAATCCTAATTCTTATTCAAGGGAACTCTGAATTTACCCATTTAGCCCCATTACCAATGTATCTGTTTGCATCTTCTACAAACTAAGACAAGAATGCATTCAACACATCAATCAAAACAACTTTTCAATTTTGAAACATTTAATTCTTAAGTCCCTGTTTATTTTTATAGCTGTTACTAAACAATATGATCAACAGTCACTGATTGCTCTATCATCCTTCTCTTTTGCCCCCTGATAAAAGCTCTCATAGCTGCGCTGATCCTGGCCTAAAACTAGGATGGAAAACACAAACTATTAAAGCTTCATTTGGGAACATTTTTGATTAATCTTCCCACCAGAGAAAATATCCACAGTTTCTTCAACTCAGTGTGGGCTGCCTCATTGGATGATAAAGAAAAGAGCCATTATTGGGTCACACTTCAATGAATTTACTCATTAAAATAAGCAGTTAATATATAATAAAAATATGTCTTGCCCACCTACATTAGTGCCTTTAAGCACGAAATAATACAGTTTTATTCTGTACCTGTAGTACAAACTTGAAATTAAAAACATTAATAATTGCATCTCTAAAGGTTTGGTGAGATTATCCGTCTCACAGCTAAATGAAATCTACTCATGTTTGGTGTGATTCAATCAGATCTTCAGATTAGTTCAAAGTTTCTGTCTAAAGAAAAACAAGCTGATTGTCTCTGTTAGGAATCCAATGTGTGTGGGCTGTGTTTGTTTTTATGTGTGTTTCTCTCCCTCTGACCACCAGGTGGCGCCCTGTTCTCATTGGTCTCCTCCCACACACCTGCGGCTGGTTGTGCCTTCATTATTGAGGACTCTCTAAGCGGTTGGACTGCCACTACCTCAAGCAAGTGCTGTGAGGTGTTTGCCAGTTTTTGGGTATTCTAGCCAAGCTGAGCTTTAGCTGAGTCCAAACTGAGTCTTTGTCTCTCTTAGTTCTAACCTTGTATTTTGTCTTCTTGCCTTTTCGGCAGGAAGTCATCCCGCAAACTGGATTTTTGGCCTCTCTCCCCCTGGAAGGTTTGGTTCTTGAGCTTCACACTGAAAGCAGGGGATAAATCTCCACACGCACCCGTTCATGTTCTCCTGGAAATTTAAGTGGCAGTCCACTCCATTGCTCCTCAAGGAACCAACCTGTCTCCTCAAAAATCCTCCCTCCAATGAGCCCCCCTCACCTACTGGGATTCTGGGAAGAGAACCTTTTTCTGCTAACGTGAGTCCCGTTCATCTCTGATGCTGTTCAAAGTTCCCACGGACCCTGAACTAACCTCGGAACTTCCCTTCTCACTTCCAGTTCCGGTTCACCAGCTCTCTGAGTTAACCTGGATCAACCTTACTGATTATTTCAATAAACCTGTTAAACTTTTACTCAGGTTCTCTGAGTGGTTTCCTGCACGTGGGTCAGATCTCTTAAAAACACAATGACAGTCTCAGTCATTGACTTTGCAGGATTCTCTCTTCCTAAATGACCATCAAGCCGGCAAATATTGTTTTATTTTTCATTTTCATTGTGTCCCACTTGGAAAACTCACAACAGGAAGAAACCTGCAGAACCAGAACCAGGCTCGTCCATCTGCCTGACTGAGCAAAAAGACAAAGGCGAACATAAAAAATTAACATAGTGGTTAGAAAGGTAAAAACTTGCCTCTTTTATTTTGCAGTCTAGGGAAAATTGCAGCAAAACCGTGAACCTCCAGGATCCTCACACTGCCACTACCAGCAAACCAGGATTATTCATTTCACTAGATTTGTTTTCTGCTAATATTAAAAATGTGTTTGGTGATCCATCTGCTACAGGCATATAAAGGAAATTTAATATATTATACATAACTATGACCTGAGCTCAACCTTTTTTTAACCATAATATTTCGTTGCCTTAGAATTCGTTATTTATAATTACATAGGGCTGGTCTACATAGCCATGGAGGCTGACATCTTTTCGCGCTCACGGCGCCAGAGCTAAACTATAGCGATTGCGAGGATCTCCCATGGCTCAAAAATAACTACGGCATGTTGAGAGAGATGAACTGAGGCGGTACTGAACAGTAGATAGCGGTATTATGCCTGAGAAAGCGTTTAGTCTGCAGAAACCAAGAAGAAGAAGAAGCAGGTATACTGGCCTCAGTAACAAGGTGAACAAAGGCGGCGAAGCGTGGTGACTTGCAAACTGTTTGGCACTGTGTGGCCAAACATCAGAGCGGAGGATCATGCCTACTCTGTATCACAGCGGCGGACACGAACCCCGTCATCTAGAAGCGGAAGCCACGGCGAGAATAAGCGCTAGCGCGTGACAAGAAGCGACAAAAACGGATCAACATTGTACGGCATTTTGCGATGGAAGTCACTGATGGAGGAAAAAGGTTTTCAAAGTGGCAGCTCAAGTTGCCAGTTTTCTGTTGGACAGGTAATTATTTCTACACACAATTGTCTAATATCACTGCAGTTTTTTGGGTACAGGTTCTCAGACCTGTCTAAAGAAACAATAACATGCTAGCATTGATGATGCTGTTACTCTCCAGTATACTTATTCAGCAACGTCCCTGACGTTTCATAGGTAATGATTCAGTAATTTTTCTGTAAAATAATTTTTCTGGATATATACCTGGGATTTACTTCTCTCCGGCTCCTTTGGAGATCTTCCAAGCCTTTCCTCCCTCTGCTCTCACCCGCTGGCTCCCTCTCTCGCCTGGCCCCAGCTGCACGGCCTCCCTGCCCTCGCCTCTGCCTCTTCCTTTCCGTTGTAACCCCCTGCCACCAAAATGACTTGGACTCTGTAAGCGGGGGAATATATATTCTTCATTTAACACAATCACCAAGCTGTTAAACCACGACTACCATTACTACAGATCTGTTTATATCACCATGCAAAGCAGCTCACAAAAACGTCACAAATCGATGTAGAAAAAAATAATGGGTATATTTATTATCTTAAGTCTACATGAAATCTATACCCTACTCAGACTAATGAAATAATTACTATCTGTAAAATTATCTATGTAAAACAAACCCTCATCACTTGAGAGGGTAGGTGATGTGGGCGTCGTGGAAGAAATTTGTCCTAACGCCATTACTGTTGGGGGAGAAGCGGTGGGGGAGATGTTCATGTTGCTGCTGTCTGCAGTCTGACCGCTAGATGTCGCCAGTAATTACACACTGTAGCTTTAAAGGAATCATCTTTTCTTTCTGTAAGGCTTTTGGAATTAGATAAAGGTTCAAACAGAAAGAAAAAATTACTTTCTTAATTTTTTCAGTCAGTTTTGTCTTTTCATTTTCCTGTATTAGTTTCTTGTAAGATTTAAATTTATCAAGCTGTTTGGTTAGAAAATATCTCTTCATTCTTTGTATAAAAAATCATACAATAATTCATGGAGAAAGAAACATGTGATGTTTGGCTTTATTTTTCTTTTTGAAGGGAAGCGCGGGGCTGAGTTCCCCTCTTGGAGTTAATGATTCTACTTCTGATTTTAAGCATTTTCTATCATAATGCTCTCGGGTTTGGATTTGATCTATTGGGACAGAGAGTCTTGCTGGAAATCTGAAATTTTAAAATGGTCTAAGCTACTTCCAAGATGATTCCCCAGCTATTTCCACCGTTTTAAAACTATTACTCTACCAAACTCAAAAGTTGCAGCCCCTTTTCTTAGTAAGTGGTACTTGTGATATTTATGGTGTTGCATGTTTAAAGTCAGCCAACAGGCTGGACTTAGCAACTAATCCTTGTACTGCTGCGATATGTCAGAAATTATGACAACAAAGGCAGAGCAGCCCATTTGGTGGATGCTGACTGCTGCGGCGAGCCTTTCATCAGCTTGCTAAGCGGCCTTGTTAGGCGCTGCGTTGCTGGGCCTCACGTGTGTGGGTGATGCTTTTTTTCTGATCTGAGGGATGAAGGTCCCTGCCAACACTTCTATGCCTGAAAAATAAACAGCTAAACGGTCATTCACCCACAGAGAGCAGAGAGGCAGACCTCAGGAAGAGAATCCGACAATCAAAACATAGGAGGTTGAAAATGATCAATAAACTGGATATATTGGTTTGATTTTATGGCTGTGAAGATTTGCAGTCTTTATATATACGCTGACTTTACTTAATGGCGTCTTCGGTTCAAAACCATCAATTTTAATGTCAGATTGGAAAAACGGCATCAGCACAGATAAAGGTGAGAAAGAGTCCAGCTGAAATCTCAGTCTAATGACCAGACCGAGGGGAACAGATGAGCTGACATCATCATCTTCTAGCGTTGGGAATTATAATCTCCTTTCTGTGTATTATAACATCCTCATACTAAGGCAACAGCTAAAAGATCAACGTTCTGGATCATCAATAGCTAAAGCTTAGAACTTCTGCTTTATAGAGGTTTAGGCCCAGAAACATCAGGACTAGGGTTGTCAAAAAGTAACAAAACTCCAAAAGGTATCGATACTGGTAAAACGCTAGGTATCCGGATACAATACTCATTTTCAAAAGTATATACATACATCGATACGGCCATCTAAAGTGCAGAATAGTAGAAAATGCACTTTTCTGAACACTGTGCGTGATTGAATAACTCTGTGCATTTTTCAGTTTCAGACTTTTTTTGTAACAGGTGCAGCTGCTGAGAATTATTATTGTTTAACTGGTTTTGGCTAGTGTCATTGTTATGTCTGCAAAACCTAGCCAAGGAAGGAACACTTAATTTTAATTTTGTAAGTTTTTGATCAAGCTTACTTAATATTGTGCACAGCATACAACCTCAAAATATTATTCTTAATGTTTTTTTATTTATTTCTTGTATTTTTTTTGGTAATGAAAATATTTCTGTTGAATTTTAGAGTCTTTGTTTTTATTCTTGTGGAATCGAAAAGGGTATCGAGTGTTGAATATTTTACTTAGTATCGGTATCGAGTTGAAAAGTTTAGTATCGTGACAACCCTAATCAGGACACAATTATGGCGCCGCCAGTGCAGAGCTTGAGACCAGAGATTGATAATCTGTGGCTCTTTAGACCTTCCAGTATGACTAAAAATAAAAGGGAATTTCTCTAAAAAATACTAGAAATGTCCATTAGAAGAAGATAATCAAAATTTAAAGGTTTTTAAAAAGTTCAAACATTTGGGGCTCTAAATGATTTTCAGTAAGCTGGATCGAAGGCAACACGGGTGCTAAAGGCTTTCAGTCAAACAGCAAATTATGTGAAAATCCAACAGATTCAGATGTAAACCAGAGAAATTCATAAAACATTTAGAGCTAATAAATAGAAGTTGATCTAGAATCCTAAGTTTTTTCATAGAGAAATACATGAATAAAATTATTAAAGCATAAAGGAAAAGAAGTTTGCTGCAAGCAGCAGTAATTGGAGAAAGATGGATTTAAAATGGGTTCCAGTTACAGAGAGAGTCTAGTTCTCAGACGTTCACGGCTCTGGATCATCTGTAAAAAATTAAGCTTGACTCCAGGTGGGCAGGATCCTTATCCTACTAAAACAGAACAATATGCATGAAAGGTTGAGTAGTGAATATGAATTTACCTCTGCAAATGAAGCAGAACCCTAAAGCATTAACTGCAGGGTAAACATTTATCTGTTAGTGTTGAAGCTTCCTCCTCCAGGATAGTTTAGAGCTTCCAGATCTGCATCATGGCAGCAGAGCGTCAACAGAAGTGTCTCAGATGAGAGCCTGGAGGGTGAAGATACATAAAGAAACAGCTGGCATGCTCAGACTTCAGCCAAAAAAACAAAACAGATGAGCTGCAGCTATTATGGCTTTATTTCTTCTTTCACTTTCTCTTTTGTGGTGCATCAAACCCCCCAGACCGTTGTTCGGGCAGCAGGCTGCATCTCCTCACATGTTTACTGATTGTTTTACCACCTGCCCACTTCTGGAGGCCATGCCAGGTAACACATTTTATTCAAACAAATTCTGGAGCCACGTTCCTCAGTTTCCTGCAGCATAGAGTCACATTCATCAACCAAACAGACGGTGAGACCATGAACCATTTAGAGACGATCGGTATTAAAATCAGCTCTTTACACGTCAGCAGGAGGGTTTTAATCACAAATAAAGTAACTCTAACAAATGCTTAAAGTAGAAATCAGCTTCATCTGAAGAATTGTAGAGCAAAGTTAGTATTAAGGAATTAAAACTTGCCCTGTTGAAGAAAGACATTTTTTTTCTCCAGGCACCTGGAAGCAGTTTTTTTTTTTTTTCTACAAATATTCTCCTCAGTTAAGCTGATTAAATTAAAAGAACCACAGTTGTTGAATTTAGTGTGTGAAAGCTGAATGTGTGAAATCAGGACACAAGGTCAAACTAGCTCTGAGAAGACGAGAAATTGGCAAGAGAAGAGAAAATTAATCAGTCAAAGATAACAAGAGAAGTGGATTAGGAGTGGAGACTAAATCATCTGCTTCGACCTCCACAGCAGGGATGGACCATCATCACCGTTGCTGGAGCTTTTCCAAGGAGAAGGAACAGACCTGACATCATCCAATGCTGAGCCAAGTCCTCCTCTAATATAATAGAAATGATTTATTACAGCCAGAAAAAGACACAAAGATACACACACATTTATATAAAAGGGCGATTTATAGAGCAAGCTGGGGTGCCAGGAGAGAACTTATAAAAACACACAGAGAACAGGCAGAAGTGGCCGGCCGTTCGAAATGACTCTAAGAGCTCATCGACGACTCATCCTGCAGGTCACAGCAGAGGAGCAAACATCTTCTAAAGGCCTCACTGGCTCAGGAAAGGTCAAAGGTCATGAGTGAACATTAAATAATCCAAAGCCAGGGCAACTGCTGATCCGAAACACGTCCCAACATAGAATGTTTAGGGTTTTCCTTCTTTCACATTTAAACTAAGAGCATTTCAGAAGAACATTGTCCCATGGGCAGAAGCTCGGGAACTTTTCTGATTCTGACAGGAGAGTCAGTTTAGCTGTGGCTCACTGGGGGTATTAAGGGAATTGAAGATAAAACATCATGTTTTAAAACATCCTTTTGTCTTTATTTCCACTCGGTTCTTTAAGTTTATCCAGCACCAATTTACACATCATCTCAAACATGAAAAATAAATCAGTTCAATCAAATCAGACACTCTGATTGCATTCATTTGAAACTAACGTGTTTGATTTTCTGACTCATTTAAGTAGAAAAAGAGCAAGAAGAAGAATTTGTTTTTAGAGCTCTTTATTACTGGAGAAGAAGCCATTCATAGCGGACAGGCTAGGACAGGTAGAAAGGTGAAGGAGGAGGTCTAGCAGGAGATTTCCGACATGAAGCCAGACAGCAGGAACAGCTTCAGTGGAGCAATAAACTGCTTTCACATCAGAACCGGATTAAAGCAGAAGAAAATCCCTTCTCTCCAGAGAAACATCTGGGGCCATTTTCTGTGCTTTCACACCAGAAAAGCATCATTTTCTTTCCACAAAGGTCCAACTAATCAGTGGGTGCCAGCTGTGAAGAATCCCCCAAACCCAGCTGGATCGAAACCACTGACCCACCAACACCAGACCAGAACTTCTCATGGAACAGATGAAGCCATTCATCTCAGCTTGACACTTATTGACACCAGAGCTGCTCCGATCCATCTCATGTTGACGGCCCTTTGTTGTCCTGTCAGCACCAATAAGCAGAGCCTGTTACCTGCAAGCCGCCTGTCTGACACGATGCCCCCCCCCGCCCACACAGAGGGCCACACTCACAAAAAACTACATCTGCCACTTTTGACAGGAGAACAAATGGACACTGAAAAAGACAGAAAAGGTTAATCAGTCATGGGTTTAATCTGATTCTCATAGTAAATCAAGTGAAACAGTTTAGGTTTTCATATGTTTGGTACATGACGGGAATCATATAAAACAGCATCGAAAAAACGGCAGCAGATGAAATAAGACAGGAAATAAAACATGTTTAAACCTCTTAGAGCTTTCAAGTTAGAGTTCCCAGGCCGGGGGTAGGTCCCAGCACCTTCAGCACACAGTCAGACAGTACGATACTCAGCAGGTTAAAGGTGAAGATAGGATCATATGACAAAGATTGAACAAGCATGGCTGGTTTGGAAGAAGAAGGATCACATGAGTAGCAGATTGTAGATTTGAAAAGCCGCCTCCAAGTGAAGCAGAGAGGGAATCCCAAGTACAGCCTCTTATCCAAGCTGTGAAGAACTGCTTATTAACAGTGTTGGGCACGTTACTTTGAAAAAGTAATTAGTTATAGTTACTAGTTACTTCTCCCAAAAAGTAACTGAGTTACTAACTGAGTTACTCCGCAATAAAAGTGACTAGTTACTAGTAAAAGTAACTATTGCGTTACTTTTGCGTTTCTCGCCCCCGTAACCCTCACCACCCAGCCCCCACCTTCTCGCCGTGTGTTTCTAAAGCCAGCTGAATAGAGCGGACGTGACAAAGACAAGAACCTGCAAAGAGTTTAGCATTTATTGCAACTCAACGTAAATTGACATCAGGGGGGAACGCCATTTGAAGTTTTTTAACAGGTCATTCAGATCTGGTGAGTATATAAAAATTAATAACTGGGGATGTCTAATTCTGAAATCCTGTGTGTTTGGGTTGTTATAGATACTGCAGCATCTATCTATCCATCTATCTATCTAGATGTATACTCTGTGTGTGACATAAAATATGGATCTCCATCCCTGCCACAAAGGCCATCAAATAATGTTTAAAATAAAAAATACAGTAGGTTGAAAAGGCAGAGCATCCATCCAATCCATCCATCCATCCATCCATCCCATCCATCCATCCATCCATCCATCCATCCATCCATCCATCCATCCATCCATCCTATCCATCCATCACCCATTCATCCCTTCATCCATCCATCCATCCATCCATCCATTGATCCTTTCACGCTCTCCATAGTTCTGTGGCGCGACACATAGGCTATCACTCGATTGTCCGCGCTTTTATAGCAGCATAGTGCATGCTTCCTGTCGCTAAGCAGGTGAATCTGTGGCGCCGCGCTTGTAGCGGAGATGCATGGGGAAACCAGAGTGATGATGGAACGCAGCTCGGACGCAACACCAGTATTTCCATATGGAAAACGCTGTTTTTGCTGCTGGAGTCCTCCTCTTCTCTCCATCTCTCACAGTGTGCTGCACGGGCACACCACCAGCCGAAACACCCACCTACCCAACCGACAGATAGTAATCTCACTTGACATCAGCCATTCTCCACTCCCCTCCCTCTCGCTGACAAGAGGCCGGCGCCCACGCGAGTCCTATCATGTGAAAAAGGTTCATTGTCGCTTACCACGGTAACGCCAAGCGGTAACGGGGTGTCTGCCAGTTACGATCAAAAGTAATTAGTTTGATTACTCATTACTAAAAACAAGGTACACTGGGCGTTAGCCAACGGCTGTTACTTTCTTAACTCTCGTTAGTCCCATCACTGCTTATTAAGGATCATTCTGCAGCCAAAGGACCTGAAGACCTTAAGAGTTAGCTCCGTGGTTTCCAGTAAAAGAGCATCTAGCTGGTCTGATTATAGCAAAAAATGTTTTAGGAACATACACTATATTGCCAAAAGTATTTGCTCACCTGCCTTGACTCACATATGAGCTTAAGTGACATCCCGTTCCTAATCCATAGGGTTCAATATGACGTCGGTCCACCCTTGCAGCTAGAACAGCTTCAACTCTTCTGGGAAGGCTGTCCACAAGGTTTAGGAGTGTGTTTATGGGAATTTTTGACCATTCTTCCAGAAGCCGCATTTGTGAGGTCGCACACTGATGTTGGACGAGAAGGCCTGGCTCTCAGTCTCCGGTCTAAACACCATCCCAAAGGTGTTCTATCGGGTTGAGGTCAGGACTCCTGTGCAGGCCAGTCAAGTTCATCCACACCAGACTCTGTCATCCATGCCCTTTAAGGGACCTTGCTTTGTGCACTGGTGCACAGTCATGTTTGAAGAGGAAGGGGCCAGCTCCAAACTGTTCCCACAAAGTTGGGAGCATGGAATTGTCCAAAATGTCTTGCTATGCTGAAGCATTCAGAAAGTTCCTTTCACTGGAACTAAGGCCAAGCTCCAGCTCCTGAAAAAACAACCCCACACCATAATCCCCCTCCACCAAACCTTTACACTTGGTTTACACAATGCAGTCAGACAAGTAACCGCTTCTCCCTGGCAACCGCCAAAACCCAGACCCGTCCATCAGGATTGCCAGATGGAGAAGTTTATTTGTCACTCCAGAGAACGCGTCCTCACTGCTCTAGAGTCCAGTGGCGGGGTGCTTTACACCACCCAACATCCCACGCTAATGCATTGCACTTGGTGATGTATGTCTTTGGATGCAGCTGCTCGACCATGGAAACCCATTCCATGAAGCTCTCAAGACTGTTCTTGAGCTAATCTGAAGGCCACATGAAGTTTGGAGGTCTGTAGTGATTGACTCGGCAGAAAGTTGGCGACCTCTTCGCACTATGCGCGTCAGCATCCGCTGACCCCCGGCCCGTCAGTTTACGTGGCCTACCACTTCGTGGCTGAGTTGCTGTCGTTCTCAAACACTTCCATTTTCTTATAATACAGCTGACAGTTGACTGTGGAATATTTAGGAGCGAGGAAATTTCACGACTGGATTTGTTGCACAGGTGGCATCCTATCACAGTTCCACGCTGGAATTCACTGAGCTCCTGAGAGCGACCCATTCTTTCACAAATGTTTGTAAAAACAAGTCTGCATGCCTAGGTGCTTGAATTTATACACCTGTGGCCATGGAAGTGATTGGAACACCTGATTCCAATAATTTGGATGGGTGAG
>JAGKQL010000338.1:0-15851 GCA_018398635.1 Cyprinodon brontotheroides
TTGTTCTTGTGCATGATGATGATGATGTTCTCCTTGTGCACGATGATGATGATGATGTTCTCCTTGTTCATGATGATGATTGTGCATGAGGACGATGATGTCCTCCTTGTGCATGATGATGATGATGTTCTTTGTGCATGATGATGATGTTCTCATGTTCATGACAATAATGATGTTCTTCTTGTGCATTAGTGATGTTCTTCTTGTGCATGATGATGATGTGATGTTCTCCGCGTACATGATGTGATGATGTTCTCACTTGTGCATGATGATGATGATGTTCTCCTTGTGCATGATGATGTTCTTCTTGTGCATGATGATGATGATATTCTCCTTGTGCACAATGATGATGATGTTCTCCTTGTTCATGAGGACGATGATGCCCGTCTTGTGCATGATGATGATGATGTTCTCCTTGTGCATGATGATGATGTTCTCATGTGCATGACGATAATGATGTTCTCCTTTTGCATGATGATGATGACGATAATGTTTTCCTTGTGCATGATGATGATTATGTTCTCCTTGTGCATGATGATGATGATGTTCTCCTTGTGCATGATACACCTGGTACTTTATCTTTCTCCCACAGTCCAAAAATATGACTGTTAGGTTAATTTGTGAGTTTGTCTCTATGATAGACTGGTGACCAGTCCAGGGTGTACCCTGCTTTCTTGCCCATAGACTGCTGGAGATAGGCCCCAGCCCCCTGATGAACAAGCGGTAGGGGATAGATGGATGGAGCTTCTATTTTACATAAAAGTCATGTTAACAGTTGCAAGAGAGAGTTAGGGAGAAAGGTTTTATAACATAGATTTATAACATAGATAACATAGTCTTTTATATAACAAAGACTATGTTATCTCAAGGCTATTCCAACTGCATGATATTAACTGTGTGGGGGTTTCCACAAACTTCCCAATGAATGTTAAGTTGTCTAAATTGTTAAATTAACCTCAGGAGACTCCTGGCAAAGTGTACCTTGCAAGCAGCACGATGAGGACAGAACTTGCCAAAGCCCAGTGGAGGCTGGATCCGGCGCAGCAGCGTCACCACATCCAGGTGCTTAATTCTCCCCCTGCGAATAAGAGACATTTCATTTCTTGTTTCTTCTTTTTAGTAACTGTATATAATATTCCAAGTTTCAAATGTTATTTAGACCCACGTGGCTTCAGGATCATATTCTGCCCAGATTTTCTTGAACTCATCCAGGTGGTGGGGACCAAGGAGAGACCAATCACGGGTCAGATAGTCAAAGTTGTCCATGATGACAGCGACAAACAGGTTGAGGATCTGGATTCGGATGGAGACAAGATAACTACTTCTACCCCAAATTCATTTTTCATTCCTTATGCAATGTGAGGAGTGCTGAACATAAACCTGCTTCTGACCAGAAAGGCACAAAGACAGTAGAAGCTGAGGAAGTAGAAGACAGCAAAGTTGGACCCACAGGTATTCTCCTCTCCAGGCAGGAAGTCAGACTTGGGGTCACACTTCTTCCCGTACATTGAAGCCATCATGACCTCCTGCCAAGCCTCTCCAGTAGCACATCTGAATACATAAACACTCTTTGAACAATGAAACTAATAATCGTATTAAAAACATCTCTGGGTCCCACATTTCAGAGGAGTTACCCACCGGAATAGCATCAGCACAGCCTGAGGGAATGTCTGGAAGTTGTTGTTGCGGTTAATCTGGGTGCCGTCCACCAAGGCTACCTTTCCAAAGATCTGTAGGTTGTTGCAATGGAATTCTTGAATTAAATTTCCATTGTATTGACTACCCTGAACCAGACACATGATAACACACATGATAACAATTGTCTTTGGAGAAATAAAACTGACGGATGTACCTGCATCCCGATCACAGCATAAATGAAGAAAAGCATCACTATGAGCAGAGCTACATGAGGGAGAGCCTGCAGACAGAAAACAAGGGAGCTCATAAACACTGCATTAATGGACGTATAATAATAATGATAAAAATAACTTGAAGAGAACAATGAAAACCTGGAAAGACTTGATGAAGGTCCATAGCAAGTTACGGATGCCCTCTGAACGATTCAGCAGTTTGACTAGACGCATAACACGGAAGAGTCGGAAGAAGGTGATGGAAACGGAGGCGTTTTCAGCTGACTGTGGACAAAAGAGGCCAGATGCTTCAAAAGACGCAAACCACAACAACACGGCTGTTTATCAATCAGAATATTGAGACCTACTGCAATTTCTTCCATAGGATCTGTCTCCTGCAGAAAGAGATAGTAGTGTGTAAATTAGTCCTTGTTTACTATAGTGCCTCACAAAGCATTCATAGCACTTCAATTTTTTGCATTTTGTCTAATTGATATTGTAAGTTAAATGTATCAAGCTATAGGAAAAGAATACATGGTTTTCAAAATATATTAATATTATTTATTCTGAAAAAGCATTGCAAATGTTTGTATTTAGCCCCCACTCAACTGCAAAACCAAATAAGATAAAGTATTGTGAACAAAGTAAATTTATCGCAGTTGTGTGTAATTTAATCTCAGTAATAATCTAGATGAGCTTAATCCATCATCCAAAATAGTGAAAATTTTATTACGCTTTAAACATTTTTGCAAAGAAGAATTTGCATAATTTCAGATTTTAGATGTGCAAAATTTAAGCTGTGATTTCAGCAAAAGCTTTTTTAAAAAGGAATTCAGGGAGCTGAATACAAAGGTTGGCTAAACCTTTAATCTGTCTTCAAAATCCATGTATCATATTTTGTCCGCATTGCAGTCTCCCTGTTATGCACTGATGTACTACAAGATGTCCAAAAAATACAAGCAATATTTGTGGCTTTAAAAAGAGGAAGCATCGAATAATTCAAGGTGCATTAAAATATTTGTGAGGCTAAACTTTTAAAAGGGAGCCTGACAAGGTTAGCGTATTTAAAAAGGGTCTCAGTGTTATGTATCCAACTTTAATTCAATATTTAGCTTGTAAATCAGACAAAGTGAAGACTTTTAACTTATAACCCATGCAAAAGTAATGAATAGTGAACTGGTTATGAGCGCTGAACATGTCAATGCAAATTGAAAAAATAACCACCAGCATTACATATTAGCTTGACTAAGGCATTTCTTACATTTGCACTTTTACATAATGTTATGGCTGCAGTGGGTCTCTGCCTTGTTTTCTCGTAGGTTTCGGGAGACAGGCCCGCTGCAGGTGTTATGTCTTCCCCTGATTGGTGCTCTGCTGCTTAAAAGCTGCTCTGCATGCAGCAGATGAGCAGGCTTTTTCCTCTTCCTCCTCAGAACCCCACTTAGTTTGGTTTGTATGTTATTGTTTGGTTTTGCTAGGTTTGTTTTGCTTTTGCTTAAAGTGGACATAGAATGCAAAACCAGGTTTACATTGTCATAGATAAATAACGATAGTTCAGTGGGTGAAATGAACGTACAGAGAAGTTCAAACCCCATCGACACCTCCTTCCTCTACAAATCTCAAAATTCTAAACTTCCACAATAAAACGGGTGAATTTAAGCGAAGCGCAGTTGGCCGTCAACTCTGGGATGTTGCATATTTGGTTCTGGCCTGCACTTTTTTCCGCGCGAAATTGACACACAGAAGACCAGCCCAGGTTCACTGGCCCAAGAGCAGTGATACGTACATAAGGTAGATGTAAGACACCAGGTTTGGCTGGGTACAGCCTGAATTGAACACTTCTACAAGTATTAAAGCAGGCAGTTTCTCTATTTAAAATATAGGCCAGAAGCGAGGTGTAAATGATACCCCGGTGTTCAGGCTGCATGGAAAGGGGAAATTTCAGTCTTCCCAAAAGGGATCCGAGACTCAGCAGGCATGGTTATTATCAAGAAGATTCCTGCAAAGTTTGATGCTCAGCTGTTCATTTGGCTCTAGCAATTTTGCGAAAAGCAACTTTCAAAAGATCTTGGACAGTTCACAACAGGATTTGCTAAACTTCTTTTACTCAAGCGAGGGGCTGTTCTGACTGTAAAGGTCATCATAACACGCAAGCTGCTGAGTTTTTATTTTATTAAACTAAGATGTTGATAGTAATGCTAGCATATATCTGGTGACCAATTTGGAGTTTTTGAAAAGGAGGACACTTTTTTGCTGCTGGGCTGCTGACTGGACAGACCCGAGCCATCAGCTCCGAAGCTGGCGGCCGGTGCCCAGTGTGTGCTGTGGTATTTGCTGCAGTGTAGTGGACCATCGCCCGATGATTTGAAATTCACCTCGGACATTTTTAGGTATGAAAAGTAGGGCATGTCCAGAAAGAGAGGACGTCTGGTCGCTACCATATCTACAATTTTGTTGTTTTTGTGGTGAGTGCTTGTTGCTATGAGCTTCCTTTGGAGCTTTGCTCGTTGTAAACCAATAATCAGCGCACAGCTCATCCTAAAATTCATGAGCATACCATATAAAAGAAAAACATGTGGTTTCATTCTACAAGGGCTTTTTAACCAGGCTTGCATTAGGGCCCATAGAACCTTAAATATGCCATTTTTCAGCCAACCAATGTTACAAACCCTATTCAGAAACCTTAAGGAGCAGCACCAAATACCCTATATAATTTTTCTAAGACCCCTTTAATTCTGGTTAGTTATGGTTTTTGCATTAATCTATTTTGGTTTCTTATTTCAGGTATTATCTATTCAGGTTTTGTTTCTTATAAAACCTGAATAGGTTTCTTATATAATTTGATAAATTAAATTTTCATTTAATCAGAAAATCCTTGTGTGGTCTCCTTTAATTTATTACCCCACCAAACAAGCCTAGTGGACGTAACAATAATCAAACTGAAATGAAGCAGCAACACACAACTCATCAGACTAAAGAGAGAGTGTGAAGGTAAAAGAGTGCAGAGTTTAGTTGAGAACATAGCACAGTGCTCACACAGCAAGGCTCATGCAGCGGTGCAGATATTTACAGCACAGCCATGAAGACAGTATAGTCCTCCACTGGAGTCCAGGGCGGCCTGTGGAGGATAGACATATGAGGAATGAGGTGGATGAAGGTCAGAGGGAGAAGTGATGGGGTGGGGGGATTATGGGGTGGATGACCAGGAGGAATGGGAGAAATTGAAAAAAAAAAGGATGATTTGTGGCAAATTTGTGCATTGAGATAGCATAATGTAACAAAGGCTTCAAGTGCAAGAAGAAGATGGTGAAAAACTGACACAATATTTGTGCAACAGAATAATTCCTTCCATTCTTTGCTGGAACTGTGCTCTTTTTAGGTGCTCACAACACAAAATCATTGTCAAGAGTGAAATGAGTGACAGCATAAATGATTGTGCCTTTGTGGTGAAAGTGAATCAGTAGTTGCATGACGGTGCTCCAGAAACAGAGAAGCAAAGTGCAAAAGGACTGTGTGAAAAACCTCATTTGAACAAACATAAAATCTCTCGTTCCAAACTGCTGGATAAGAATACCACATTTTGAAACTCCAGGGCACCTTTGCAAAAAGCTCCTGCAGCATCAATAAAAAATATATATTGTGTGCTTTAAGATTACATCAAAAGTAGACCAGATTTACTCACATCGATTTCACTGAGGATGACGTCCACAACGCTACCGATGACTATGATGAAGTCAAAGACGTTCCAGGGATCCCCAAAGTAGCCCTGCACGGAGAGACACAGCATTCTGACTCACAAAATCAATATTGGGAATCTCTTAATAGGAGCAAATATTAGAGTACTTACCCTCACTTTGAAGGCCATGAGCTTAAGGATCATCTCCACTGTGAAGAGCACAGTGAAGATCAGGTTCAGGGTGTCTGACAGCTTGGTAACGTAATTTGACTGGTTGCAGTGCTGTTTAGGTGAAAAACAGAATCAACTTATTAAACTGTTAAATTAATTCAACAGATCTGATTTTGTAAGATGTGTGAAACACTTCTGGAAATATTATGATACAACAAAAACACAAACGTCAAATTCCCTAAACTGTAGCCAATATATAAAGCATTTTTATACCATATTCCACATTATAGAAGCTTATTAATGCTGCAAAAATTTCCCACTGTGATGAACATGCTAAATAATACGTTCGCGACACCAACTTCTAGTGGCATATTTTCCTGACTTTATTTTCTTTATTTCTTTTTCTGTGAACTTTTCGGGTATAGTGGAGAATTTTCAAGAATTTGTGAAAGAGACCCGGCCTCTCCACTTATAAAAAAATACACATAACCGTGTACCACGCTCCTGATAAGGAACGCGCCTATTAAACACGTTCAAGAGCCACTAGCCACTTTCTCCTCGTGCACGCTCTGTTTAAAAGTTGGTGTTTGTATCGCTCATACAAGGTTACTTTCCAAAAGAAGATTTGCAATTTTTCCACTATGTCAGACTCAGAAAAAGAACACCCTCCACTAAACCTTTAAGCATTTTAGCCAATATGACTGTACATGTTCATGACATTGCAGGCAGCTTGAGTCCATTTAAACGGACATACATATTATTGGCAGGCAGAATTTGAAATATAGTATTCTACCAAATTTTCAATTCATGCAGTCCATAGCCACTGATAATTCAGTAAATTGTGCAGGTCTAATTGTTATATTTCAGTGAATAAGATTTTTCATGTTCAAACTCAGGCTAGTTTTCTAGTTTGCAGGCCGATAATTCTGGTACATAAATATGTCTGATGTTAGATCGTTTCGACTCTTCATAATGATTGGTTGTGGTTTCAGCCTCATTGCTTTTACTTACCTGCATCCCCAGACACAATGTGTTCAGCATAATTAGGAAGAACATCAGGTACTCAAAGTAGCAGGAGGTTACGATGTACCACACTCTGTACTGGTATGGGTTTTTGGGGATGTAGCACCTGAGAGGGCGAGCCTTCAGGGCGTACTGCACACACTGACGCTGAGGAGGGATAAAACAGACAGGAAATGTGTGTTAGGAATAAAATAATCAGTCAGTTTATTTGTAAGCTACAGGTTGCAACCAAAAAAATACAGACACTAAATGATGCATAACTTTGAGAAATAAGAATCTGAAAAATGCTTAGTGCATTTATCACCCCTGATAAATTCCAGTCTACTAGATTGCCCTCAGAGAACAACCAACTAGGAACCAGTTCACCTTTTAACATAATTTTAGGTTATATTGAACAGAGAAGAGCCACTGTTGAAAGAAAACTAACAGAAATCCTGTATAAAGTATGCCAAAAGAAGAATAAAAAGAATCTTGAATAATTGATTATTGAAATAATCATCAACTAATTGAGTAATCGATTAATCGTTAACTGGAGTATAGAGACTTTAAAATGTGCCTTTAGCTGACAGAGAAACCCAATTAGTAATTGTTAAAAAATGTGTACATATTTTGCATTTAAGATAAAAACCTTTTTTGTCCATCAATATGCTCTATCCAGAACTCCTCAAGTAGAAGCATTTTAGTTTCACCTGGTTTAATTCTGCAAAAAAAAAAATCTTCTTTAAGGAACCTTTGGCTATCCGATTATCAATCGATTAATTGAAAAAATAATCGACAGATTAATTGATTTTAAATAATCTTTGTTGCAGCCCTAAAATAATGCTTAAAAACAGTCAACAGGATAAAACATAGTTGCAGTATCAAAGTCTGGGAATTCTTTCCCTCTGTAGGGAAAGGTGACAAGGTCAGAGTTGATTTGATGTTAGGTGGGATGTTAGAAGCTGAAAAGGACTAGAAACTCATGTGAATCTTCAGCAAAAAAAAGGCCTAAACATATCAAATATTTCAACTATAAAAATGTGGATCTATTTGAACGTTCCAGTCAAAGTCCAGACCTAAATCCAATCATGAATCTGTAGCAGGGCTATTTGTTCATCAGGGGACTGCACACCACAATATTTATATTATCGTTTGTAAAACGGTTTTCAAAGAAGGCTCTTTTTCTTTCAACTCATATGCACATCTCGCTGATACTCTTTAAAATAACATTCCAGTCAAATACACCGAAGTTTGAGGTTTCTACCCGCCAGGTTTGACAGTGTCCATACTTTTAAAAGGCAGTGTATACTGTCTTTTTTTATTCTAAATGAAAAAAACACAAAACAAAACATTTCTTAGCTTCATCCTTACAAACCTGATTCTTGTCCAGCTCACAGTTCTTATACTCCTGTTCACCCTGCTCCTGGAAGGTGACTATGACAAAACCCACAAAAATGTTCATCATGAAGAAAGCGATGAGAATGATATAGATTATGAAGAAGATGGACACGTCCACACGGTTGTTATAGACTGGACCCAAGTCTTCTTCTGCTGAATCTATGGCTCTGTACAGGAGTCTAGAAGCAGAGAAAAAGAATAGGAGAAAGATAAAAGATGGAGGCTCTAGGCAACATAATTCCTTTAAAATCCCTCAATTTAACTTCCTAAAATGGAAATCAGACAATTGCACAACTTATCTAATAAGAATATATACTGAGCTCACTTTGGCCATCCCTCGAATGTTGATACAGTGAAAAGAGCCAGCATCCCGTTGAGCACGTTGTCAAAATTAAAGTCACTGTTGATCCACTCTCTTTTAGCTAGAACAGTGTCCTGTAGTGAGTTTTCCACGTGCTTTAAGTAGTATCCCCTAAAAACATGAAAAGAGAGTCATGACTCCATGTTAACATTATAGGTCTGATAAACATTGTAGTTCTGTGTTGTCTGCCTTACCGGCATTCCTCCGCCGTCACTTTGGTTGAGTCTGTGCAGCTGTAGAATTTACCCTGGCAAAGAAGAGTAGTGACTAAATTAATCCACAAGCAGATAGGCTTCCATGCCATGGATCAGTTTAGAAATCTGACCTTCGCTGAGGCCTTTCAAGTAAGCACTATTTTAAAATAAACTACCTTGAAGAGTTGCACTCCGATGCAGGCAAACATGAAATTCAGCAGCATGGTGACCAGAACAATGTTGCCAATTGTTTTGATGGCCACAAACACACACTGGACCACATGCTGTAAAAAAGGGGGAAAAAAAGCAAAAAATACAGAGATTAGGTAAAAATATAAATGTAATTTTAAACCAATTATCAAAACTTAAAGGGAAAATGTTAGATTTTTCCTTTAGAAATGCAGTAGCATAAAATGCTTTAAAATCAGTATTTATAGAGATTTCAAAATGAATAAAACTAAAAGAAAATTATAAATCAAAATAAAAATCGAGTAAATGTTTATTATGAATAAAACCTAGTTGATAGGTCAGCATTAGTACCCCTTCCTATGACTCAGTACCCATGAAGTACCCCTCAGGTTGGTGACCCCTGTTTTATCCTCTTTATCAAACCAATAAAAAACTTTCTCCAAACTTTTTTTTCCTGCATGTTTACACACACTAACTAGAAGCATCTCCATTATGCCGTCTCTCAGTAGAAAGATTGATTGCAAATCAAAATTTTGCTTTCAACCATCACATTAACAAAATTTTGTAAAAAGATGACATCAGAAAAAAAAAAACTGCAGTGGGACCTTTATGGTTATATCATCATACCAATAAATCATACGGCCCTGTAGCTTGTTACTTTTTAGCCGCTTTGATTTGTTACTACTAAGTTTTGGCAAACAGCCGTTTATATACTTGTACTTAATATTCTGGTAGCACATTTTTGGGGAAAAACTAAATTTTGACTATGTTCTTTCTGTCGTTCAAGTCCTCTAAATCTGATCTCATAAAAGCTGAGAAAATTCTTAAATTACTAATAAAAGCGCCTGATTTGATTTAAAGTTGTAACAGATTTGTACCAAGAAGAGGAAGAAGAAGAAAATTACACAGAAATGCATGAATATAATTGCAGGTTTACTGTGAGATAGTGCCGACAAGTTTTATGTAATGTTGGTACTTTATTTACCTTTAAGCCTTTTGCCCTGTTGATGGCTCTGAGAGGCCTCAATACCCTCAACACCCTGAGAATCTTCACCACAGAGATGGCACTGGATCTGCAAACAACACCCGAAAACAGTTTCAATCCGTGTGTTTTAGTATTTTAAATTGCTGTCAGTACTTGTCAAATAATATGCTACACATGTTAAGAGTGAAAACAGCAGCTTTCTCTTCTTGACTGATTATTAAATGTTAACTCACTCCATTCCCATGGACAGCAGAGACACTGTGACCACAATCAGATCCAGGATGTTGAAAGAGTTACGACAGAAAGAACCTTCATGCATGAACGCTCCATACACAGTCATCTGCCACAAAAAACAACAATGAACTTATATGCAGGATCAAATCAGCAAGTGTTAAAGCTTTAAAAAACATATTGAGCATTTTTATTGTTGTTGATTTAGTTAAATACAACTTTTTGTAATCAAGTTTTTGTCATTCTATCAGCAGAAATGCTGACCTTTGCATTAATTTGACATTGCATCTGAATTTTAAAACATTATTGTGAGCTTAATCTTTATTATTGTAATACCTCACTATGAACTGTTTTTTGTTTTGCCTTAATGATTGTACAACAAATTAAATGTTAGCTCTACCTTCAACACGATCTCAATAGTGAACACAGTTGTGAAGACAATGTCAGCATAGGCCAAAATCTGAAAAAAGCACACAAGACAAAAACAAAAGCTGTTATATTGTCACCTCCATCATACCTACAACCAATTTCCAACATGTTTTATTAGAGCTGAATGTCACCTGGTTTCTATAAGATTTTGGATCGATGGGGTCTTCAGCTGCCAGTGAGATGGATGACAGAAGGATGAAGAGGAGGATGAGGTTGGTGAAGGACGAAGCATTGATGATCTTGTAGCACAGCTTACGGAACCTGGAAACCAAATAGGAAATTGTATACATCCATAGAAAGATACCTAAAAGTGATTTTAATGAGAATACCATGTGTCTTTTACTTAATAAGGTGCAGGTTTGCATACATACTTGTTTTGAGGGCCAAATATGAAAAAGGAGCTGGCTTCTGGCAAAGGAACAGCTTCTTCCTTGAGCTGCAGATCAGCCATCGGTCGGGGTCGAGGACTAATTGGGATTTCAGGTTCTTCCTCCTCGTCATCACCTACAAAAAAATGTATGTTATAGTTCACTGACAAAAAATAAAAATTTCTAAATCTTCTGATAACACAATATTAACCACATCCTTATCCAATCTCAAATCAGGATCCTAATAACACATAATGAAATGATTTGCATGATTAGTTTTTAACTAAAGTCTCACTAAAGGAGGTTTATAAGTTTATTAATTGGTTCCAGCAGCTTATATAGAGTAAAAAGGGCAGACTTAAAGCAAGTACACGAAAGCATAAAAAGTTGTAATGTCCTGGAATATGTTTCCTTTAGATATAAACATATCTGCACAATATAGAGCTAAAGAAAGACTAGTAGTTGACTTGGATTATTGCACATGCACTGTCGAAATGTACTGACCATATAAATAAGAAAAAATTAAAGTAAAATTATTGACTTGGATATACAGCCATTCAGCAAAACACCTCTATATGAGATTTGACCAATTAGATCAGACATTAAATGATCTGTTACCTACTGTAAATAAAGTTGAAAAAAGTTAAGTGAAAAAGTTTAAAGTTAATTCAAAAGTTAATAAACAAAGCTAAAAGTAAAATAATGTAAGTGCCTATATCAGCATTTATGTTCAAAGGTTATGTTTTAAATTTTTGTTTCATGAATTTCTTATAGAAGTGCTTTTTTAACATCTTACAGTAAGGTAAGATTTTGATTTTGGCCATTAAAATATATTGATTTTTGATTTGAAAATATTTTACCGATTGCCCTATTGAGGGGTTGACACCAAACGACATGTAAAGTGATCCAAGTTTCTGCCGTTAGTATTTAACCTTGTAAAACAAGCTGGTATATAGCTCAGCAAATCATTAGTACATTTTGTTTTACCTGGGAAATCAGCAGGTGGAAATGGATCCTTTACTTCATTGACATTTGACTCAAACTCATCAATTTTGAGCTGCAACAAAAAGATCAAAGTTGACTAAATATATACTCCCTACTATATAACATGATATCAGAGAGAATATCAACCTTGGCTGTAGTGGGCATTCCCTCAATTTTTGCCCTCTGCTCAGCCAGCTTCTTTGCAATCCTCTCCCTCTCTTCATCAGTCTTCTCAGGCATTTTTGATCTGTGTGTAAAAGTGAAAAGAAAAGTAAATAAAATATGGCAACGTGCAAACACACATCTCCCCACCAACAAGGTAACAGTGGAGTATTGAATAAGTATACTAGAATTTCTTGGGAGTCAGTTAAACAGGGGCCTTTACAAATTTGTATTAAACCTTTTTTGCTTTATGTAGAATAGAAAAATCCTTTATTTTTCCACAGTGGAAGAATTAAGGCATCATAAGCAGCAAGGGAAAAGTTTACAACAAAAGAAAAAATACAATAGTGTCATCAAAACTGCATCCTAAAAAACACTGTGCACGAAAAACAGCAACAGGCTGGTTAAAATGAAATGGAAAGAAAACTTTGCAATCATTGACAAATAACTAATTGAACTTGTCAGGAGCACTTCATTCATTTCCAGGATTTAAAAACCTCACACTTTTTTATTAGTTAATCTAGCTGTGGCCCTGGCCCCATCTTTTGACCTAGTATTTGTCTAAACTGTGATTTCATTCACCTAAGCAGCTTCTTCCTCATCTTCTCCTCTGCCTTTTCCTTTTGAGCTGAAGTCAGACTCTCAGCCTCTGCCAGGTTGTCAACCGCAATGGCCAAGAAGACATTGAGGAGGATATCTGGTTGTTAAAGAGGTCAGGAAAACAATAAAAACTTTCAGTTGGTGTATTTTATGTTTTTAAGATAAAGGAGATATTCCTTTGCAACTTCAAGGATACAGTTTCCACAGACGAAAAGGACAATAAAATATATGGAAACCAAGATGCCAGGGATCTCTGGCCCTCCGTACGCCATTATGCCATTGTACATGATGTTTGTCCATTCCTCTCCTGTGAGGATCTAGGCGAAAAACAATTACTACCAAACGTCTGCATCTTGCACCGAAGCTGCTTAACATTATGTCATCTTGATGAGCCCTACCTGAAACACGCTAATCAAGGCCTGAGGAAAGTTGTCAAAGTTACTGCGTCTGGCACGGTGGTCATCAAAGTTGAACTTCCCACCAAACACCTGCATTCCCAAGAGTGAGAAGATGACAATGAAGAGGAAGAGAAGGAGCAGCAGAGAAGCGATGGAGCGAACAGAGTTGAGAAGAGAGGCCACCAGGTTGCTCAGAGAGGTCCAGTACCTATAAAAGCAGTTCAGACATGGCAGATTACACTCAAATGGTCCACATCCTCATGGCAGAGGAGTAAAAGAATATAAACATACTTTGTCACTTTAAAGATCCTCAGCAGCCGAATACACCTGAGCACAGAGAAGCCCAGGGGAGCCACAGCTCCTGCCGACAACATGATCATCTCCAAAATACCACAAAGCACCACAAAGAAGTCGAAACGGTTAAAGAGCGACATAAAATATGCTCTGGGTCCCAAAGCGTACATCTTCACAAACATCTCAATGACAAACAGCACCAGCAGGACCCGACTCGCCACATCTGAGGAAATGAAAGAAAATAATAGAGTGCAGCTTAATCAAGATATTAACAACAAATCTTAGGGTAACACATTAAATAATCTGCTAACCTTGCAGAGCTGTAAGCGAGTCAGGCTGATGGTGGAACTCAGTGGCTATGGTCAAAGTGTTGAGAAAGACAAGGAACATCACACCCCAGTAAAAGCTCTTGGTTTTCACATAAATCAGACACTTCATCCTGAAGAAACGGTTCCAGCGACGAGCCAAGCGGCTAAACATGAAAAAATAATCCTTCAGCACTGTGCCAAACAGCTGTAAATACACCATGCCAGCAGAGATCCATTTACTTGGTGACTGACTCACTAGTAATAGATGATACGACTCTTTCCTTCCAAGTCATACAGGCTGTCTGTGTCAGAGTCTCCACTGGTAAGAGGCAGAAGACCTGAGAAAAAACAAGCAATAATTCTAAGTAAAAAAATTTTTTTATTGTTTGACAAAATTCAATATTGTTATCAATACGTCTTTTTTAAAAACACCTCTCAAAATGGCTAATTTATTCAGTTCAAAAATATTCAAAAACATGAATATGCTTTGATGTATCCTTTTAAATTTGATAGAACTGTTTACTTTATAGCTCTGGCTTTATATTTAGGATCTGTGTGATTTGTGTGTGTGAAAATCAATCCTCCACAATAACTTTAATACAGTTATTACATAAGTCCAGTAAAATGCACTGAAGAGTATGACTAACAAATCTTGAGGGATATACTTTATCAAGGCTCTGTAGGAGGCTTAGAGAGCTCACCTTTGCCTTCTCTGTCAGCATCAAGGACTTCTGCATGAGTGATCCACTCCATGTAGCCATGGAGGTCTTCATCCAGCTGCTGACGTTCCCTCAACTTCTGAAACTCTCCTCGTGACCTGGCCTTCTCTCGCTCTTTGGTAAACTCTCTATTTAGGACCAAATAAAGAAATGGTAAATTGTCTGAAAAGGTAGAACATGCACAGTGGTTAGCAGAAACAACAGGTATCTTACCCACTGAGCACGCCAAGGACGAGATTAAGCACAAAGAAGGAGCCGATCAAAATGAGAGGAACAAAATAGAGCCATGGCCATTCATATCCAATGGCGTCATTCACCTGAGAGACAAGGCAAGACTTTTAGTCAAAAAAACAACAGGTCACTCTTTATTTAACATGTAAAGTATGAACCCTACAGGGTTGTTGTAAAGGATGTGGGGTAATAGGTTACTGACCCAGTAAAGCACTTTGGTCCACCCCTCCATGGTGATGCACTGATATACTGTTAGCATGGCAAAGCCAATGTTATCAAAGTGAGTGATACCATTGTTGGGACCTTCCCAGCCAGGCCTGCACTCTGAGCCGTTGATCGTGCAGCGGCGTCCATTCCCAGCCTGAGCACATGGAGCAGGTAGCTCGCCTTCTGCTGCTGCATAGATATCTGAGGATAAAAAAAAAAGACATTAGTAAGGAAAGCAAACACCCAGACTTCTAGGTAATATTTTTAATGGTATCCTTGGTAAATACTTGTTCCAGTGTAGTAACAGGTCTTATGCATTTTGCATTTAAATAGCTCCAGTCCCATAATGGCGTAGATGGTGACCAGTAAGAACACCAACAGGGCAATGTGCAGCAGAGCGAGGCAGTGCATGTCCTCCTTTGTGGATGGAGTTCTGGCCACTACTCTGGAAGCTTCCGCCGCAGTGCTATACAAAACAAGATTGCCAGAAAGCCGTTTCGTGAAACAAAGAGCAAAACTAAGTTCTGAATATTTTTCCAAAGCGGCTCGCCGCGAGCGTTCATAATTCAGAACCAACCTCCTCCGGTATCAGGCAACATCAATGTGGTAAATGGCTGTATGCCTGTAAAATGGGTAATTTCGCATTCTCTATATAGTCAACCCTCCTTAGAGATCTGCAGATCCAAAGCGCCTTTTGTACACTGTCATCTCCTTATTCAACCTATCTTCACACACAATAGTCACCTCACACACTGATGGTGGGTAGCTACATTAGGGAACTACACAGCTGCCCTGCCCTTCATACTGACAGAAGCTGCGTTGCCGTATTACTCGGCGCTTACCGCGGGTCCTCGACTTTCACCATTCTTCAGGCATCAGCAAAATGTGCGTTCCCGCGGCTCTGGCGCATTCACAACGTGAGCAATGAAAGCCGGGAGTCGGTTTGGAACTGGCCGTCGTTCCTTTTTCTGAGCGCATGCAACCCGGAATCCAACGCCCCTGGCCATCCCCTCAGCCCGCACTGGCAGGCCGTAGTCCACTTTGCCCATGTGAATAAAATTGCAATTGTAAAGGACTGCTTGGGTGCAGAATTT
>JAGKQL010000339.1:0-15674 GCA_018398635.1 Cyprinodon brontotheroides
AAATTCTGCACCCAAGCAGTCCTTTACAATTGCAATTTTATTCACATGGGCAAGTGAATAAACACATGGGGCGACAGTGGCGTTGGATGTAGGAGTTTGCCCTGTAATCGAAGGGTTGACGGTTCAAGCCCCGACTCCGACTTTCATTGTCGTTGTGTCCTTGGGCAAGACACTTCACCTGCATTGTCTACTGATGGTGGTCAGAGGGCCCGGTGGCGCCAGTGTACGGCAGCCTCGCTTCTGTCAGTGAGCCCCAGGGCAGCTGTGGCTACAATGTAGCTTGCCACCATCAGTGTGTGAGTGTGTGTGTGAATGGGTGAATGAATGTAGTGTAAAGCGCTTTGGTCAAGTCTCCTAACTTGAATAAAGGCGCTATATAAGTACATGCCATTTACCATTTACCATTTTACCACATTGATGTTATGATAGCAGTTATTGAATTATATATTTTCCAGCTGTACTTTGGAAAAATATTAAACTTGGTTTACTCTGTTTCTAGAAACATCACTTAGCTCTTGTTTTGTTATACTTTCACCCTCAGGCCTTCAGGTAGTAATGAACTCCATCCTGAAAGCCATGCTGCCTCTGCTGCACATTGCCCTGTTGGTGTTCTTACTGGTCACCATCTACGCCATTATGGGACTGGAGCTATTTAAATGCAAAATGCATAAGACCTGTTACTACACTGGAACAAGTATTTACCAAGGATACCATTAAAAATATTACCTAGAAGTCTGGGTGTTTGCTTTCCTTACTAATGTCTTTTTTTTTTATCCTCAGATATCTATGCAGCAGCAGAAGGCGAGCTACCTGCTCCATGTGCTCAGGCTGGGAATGGACGCCGCTGCACGATCAACGGCTCAGAGTGCAGGCCTGGCTGGGAAGGTCCCAACAATGGTATCACTCACTTTGATAACATTGGCTTTGCCATGCTAACAGTATATCAGTGCATCACCATGGAGGGGTGGACCAAAGTGCTTTACTGGGTCAGTAACCTATTACCCCATCCCCTTTACAACAACCCTGTAGGGTTCATACTTTTACATGTTAAATAAAGAGTGACCTGTTGTTTTTTTGACTAAAAGTCTTGCCTTGTCTCTCAGGTGAATGACGCCATTGGATATATGAATGGCCATGGCTCTCTATTTTGTTCCTCTCATTTTGATCGGCTCCCTTCTTTGTGCTTAGTCTAGGTCCTTACTTGGCGTGCTCAGTGGAGTAAGATACCTGTTGTTTCTGCTAACCACTGTGCATGTTCACACTGAACCTGCCATTTCTTTATTTGATTCACTGAATGGAGGGAGGTTGTTGCGGCAAGGCGGAGGACCCGGGATCCGGCGAGGAGGAGTTTCAGAAGTTGAGGAGCGTCCGCTGGCGCCGGTGGGCCACTCCATGGCTACAGACAGGTGGATCCACAGGAGGTCCTTGATGCTTGCTGACAGAAGGCAAAATTAGGCTCTCTAAGCCTCCTACAGGGGAGCCTTGTTGGAGAGTATATCCCTCAAGATTTGTTAGTCATATAACTGGTAGGTTTTGTTTCTGGACATGTAATGACAGCTATTAAAGTTGGTGGGAGGATTGATTTTCACACACACAAATCACACAGATCTAAATATAAAGCCAGAGCTATAAAAAGTAAACAGTTCTATCAAATTTAAAGGATACATCAAAGCATATTCATGTTTTTTGAATATTTTTTGAACTGAATAAATTAGCCATTTTGAGAGGTGTTTTAAAAGACGTATTGATAACACATTGAATTTTCGTCAAAACAATAAAAAAAATTTTTTACTTAGGAATTATTGTTGTTTTTTTTTTCAGGTCTTCTGCCTCTTACCAGTGGACTCTTTCTGACACAGACAGCCTGTATGACTTGAAGGAAGAGTCGATCATCTATTACTAGTGAGTCAGTCACCAAGTAAAATGGATCTCTGCTGGCATGGTGTATTTACAGCTGTTTAAGTACAGTGCTGAAGGATTATTTTTTCATGTTTAGCCGCGCTTGGCTCGTCGCTGGAACCGTTTCTTCAGGATGAAGTGTCTGATTTATGTGAAAACCAAGAGCTTTTACTGGGGTGTGATGTTCCTTGTCTTTCTCAACACTTTGACCATAGCCACTGAGTTCCACCATCAGCCTGACTCGCTTACAGCTCTGCAAGGTTAGCAGATTATTTAATGTGTTACCCTAAGATTTGTTGTTAATATCTTGATTAAGCTGCACTCTATTATTTTCTTTCATTTCCTCAGATGTGGCGAGTCGGGTCCTGCTGGTGCTGTTTGTCATTGAGATGTTTGTGAAGATGTACGCTTTGGGACCCAGAGCATATTTTATGTCGCTCTTTAACCGTTTCGACTTCTTTGTGGTGCTTTGTGGTATTTTGGAGATGATCATGTTGTCGGCAGGAGCTGTGGCTCCCCTGGGCTTCTCTGTGCTCAGGTGTATTCGGCTGCTGAGGATCTTTAAAGTGACAAAGTATGTTTATATTCTTTTACTCCTCTGCCATGAGGATGTGGACCATTTGAGTGTAATCTGCCATGTCTGAACTGCTTTTATAGGTACTGGACCTCTCTGAGCAACCTGGTGGCCTCTCTTCTCAACTCTGTTCGCTCCATCGCTTCTCTGCTGCTCCTTCTCTTCCTCTTCATTGTCATCTTCTCACTCTTGGGAATGCAGGTGTTTGGTGGGAAGTTCAACTTTGATGACCACCGTGCCAGACGCAGTAACTTTGACAACTTTCCTCAGGCCTTGATTAGCGTGTTTCAGGTAGGGCTCATCAAGATGACATAATGTTAAGCAGCTTCGGTGCAAGATGCAGACGTTTGGTAGTAATTGTTTTTCGCCTAGATCCTCACAGGAGAGGAATGGACAAACATCATGTACAATGGCATAATGGCGTACGGAGGGCCAGAGATCCCTGGCATCTTGGTTTCCATATATTTTATTGTCCTTTTCGTCTGTGGAAACTGTATCCTTGAAGTTGCAAAGGAATATCTCCTTTATCTTAAAAACATAAAATACACCAACTGAAAGTTTTTATTGTTTTCCTGACCTCTTTAACAACCAGATATCCTCCTCAATGTCTTCTTGGCCATTGCGGTTGACAACCTGGCAGAGGCTGAGAGTCTGACTTCAGCTCAAAAGGAAAAGGCAGAGGAGAAGATGAGGAAGAAGCTGCTTAGGTGAATGAAATCACAGTTTAGACAAATACTAGGTCAAAAGATGGGGCCAGGGCCACAGCTAGATTAACTAATAAAAAAGTGTGAGGTTTTTAAATCCTGGAAATGAATGAAGTGCTCCTGACAAGTTCAATTAGTTATTTGTCAATGATTGCAAAGTTTTCTTTCCATTTCATTTTAACCAGCCTGTTGCTGTTTTTCGTGCACAGTGTTTTTTAGGATGCAGTTTTGATGACACTATTGTATTTTTTCTTTTGTTGTAAACTTTTCCCTTGCTGCTTATGATGCCTTAATTCTTCCACTGTGGAAAAATAAAGGATTTTTCTATTCTACATAAAGCAAAAAAGGTTTAATACAAATTTGTAAAGGCCCCTGTTTAACTGACTCCCAAGAAATTCTAGTATACTTATTCAATACTCCACTGTTACCTTGTTGGTGGGGAGATGTGTGTTTGCACGTTGCCATATTTTATTTACTTTTCTTTTCACTTTTACACACAGATCAAAAATGCCTGAGAAGACTGATGAAGAGAGGGAGAGGATTGCAAAGAAGCTGGCTGAGCAGAGGGCAAAAATTGAGGGAATGCCCACTACAGCCAAGGTTGATATTCTCTCTGATATCATGTTATATAGTAGGGAGTATATATTTAGTCAACTTTGATCTTTTTGTTGCAGCTCAAAATTGATGAGTTTGAGTCAAATGTCAATGAAGTAAAGGATCCATTTCCACCTGCTGATTTCCCAGGTAAAACAAAATGTACTAATGATTTGCTGAGCTATATACCAGCTTGTTTTACAAGGTTAAATACTAACGGCAGAAACTTGGATCACTTTACATGTCGTTTGGTGTCAACCCCTCAATAGGGCAATCGGTAAAATATTTTCAAATCAAAAATCAATATATTTTAATGGCCAAAATCAAAATCTTACCTTACTGTAAGATGTTAAAAAAGCACTTCTATAAGAAATTCATGAAACAAAAATTTAAAACATAACCTTTGAACATAAATGCTGATATAGGCACTTACATTATTTTACTTTTAGCTTTGTTTATTAACTTTTGAATTAACTTTAAACTTTTTCACTTAACTTTTTTCAACTTTATTTACAGTAGGTAACAGATCATTTAATGTCTGATCTAATTGGTCAAATCTCATATAGAGGTGTTTTGCTGAATGGCTGTATATCCAAGTCAATAATTTTACTTTAATTTTTTCTTATTTATATGGTCAGTACATTTCGACAGTGCATGTGCAATAATCCAAGTCAACTACTAGTCTTTCTTTAGCTCTATATTGTGCAGATATGTTTATATCTAAAGGAAACATATTCCAGGACATTACAACTTTTTATGCTTTCGTGTACTTGCTTTAAGTCTGCCCTTTTTACTCTATATAAGCTGCTGGAACCAATTAATAAACTTATAAACCTCCTTTAGTGAGACTTTAGTTAAAAACTAATCATGCAAATCATTTCATTATGTGTTATTAGGATCCTGATTTGAGATTGGATAAGGATGTGGTTAATATTGTGTTATCAGAAGATTTAGAAATTTTTATTTTTTGTCAGTGAACTATAACATACATTTTTTGTAGGTGATGACGAGGAGGAAGAACCTGAAATCCCAATTAGTCCTCGACCCCGACCGATGGCTGATCTGCAGCTCAAGGAAGAAGCTGTTCCTTTGCCAGAAGCCAGCTCCTTTTTCATATTTGGCCCTCAAAACAAGTATGTATGCAAACCTGCACCTTATTAAGTAAAAGACACATGGTATTCTCATTAAAATCACTTTTAGGTATCTTTCTATGGATGTATACAATTTCCTATTTGGTTTCCAGGTTCCGTAAGCTGTGCTACAAGATCATCAATGCTTCGTCCTTCACCAACCTCATCCTCCTCTTCATCCTTCTGTCATCCATCTCACTGGCAGCTGAAGACCCCATCGATCCAAAATCTTATAGAAACCAGGTGACATTCAGCTCTAATAAAACATGTTGGAAATTGGTTGTAGGTATGATGGAGGTGACAATATAACAGCTTTTGTTTTTGTCTTGTGTGCTTTTTTCAGATTTTGGCCTATGCTGACATTGTCTTCACAACTGTGTTCACTATTGAGATCGTGTTGAAGGTAGAGCTAACATTTAATTTGTTGTACAATCATTAAGGCAAAACAAAAAACAGTTCATAGTGAGGTATTACAATAATAAAGATTAAGCTCACAATAATGTTTTAAAATTCAGATGCAATGTCAAATTAATGCAAAGGTCAGCATTTCTGCTGATAGAATGACAAAAACTTGATTACAAAAAGTTGTATTTAACTAAATCAACAACAATAAAAATGCTCAATATGTTTTTTAAAGCTTTAACACTTGCTGATTTGATCCTGCATATAAGTTCATTGTTGTTTTTTGTGGCAGATGACTGTGTATGGAGCGTTCATGCATGAAGGTTCTTTCTGTCGTAACTCTTTCAACATCCTGGATCTGATTGTGGTCACAGTGTCTCTGCTGTCCATGGGAATGGAGTGAGTTAACATTTAATAATCAGTCAAGAAGAGAAAGCTGCTGTTTTCACTCTTAACATGTGTAGCATATTATTTGACAAGTACTGACAGCAATTTAAAATACTAAAACACACGGATTGAAACTGTTTTCGGGTGTTGTTTGCAGATCCAGTGCCATCTCTGTGGTGAAGATTCTCAGGGTGTTGAGGGTATTGAGGCCTCTCAGAGCCATCAACAGGGCAAAAGGCTTAAAGGTAAATAAAGTACCAACATTACATAAAACTTGTCGGCACTATCTCACAGTAAACCTGCAATTATATTCATGCATTTCTGTGTAATTTTCTTCTTCTTCCTCTTCTTGGTACAAATCTGTTACAACTTTAAATCAAATCAGGCGCTTTTATTAGTAATTTAAGAATTTTCTCAGCTTTTATGAGATCAGATTTAGAGGACTTGAACGACAGAAAGAACATAGTCAAAATTTAGTTTTTCCCCAAAAATGTGCTACCAGAATATTAAGTACAAGTATATAAACGGCTGTTTGCCAAAACTTAGTAGTAACAAATCAAAGCGGCTAAAAAGTAACAAGCTACAGGGCCGTATGATTTATTGGTATGATGATATAACCATAAAGGTCCCACTGCAGTTTTTTTTTTTCTGATGTCATCTTTTTACAAAATTTTGTTAATGTGATGGTTGAAAGCAAAATTTTGATTTGCAATCAATCTTTCTACTGAGAGACGGCATAATGGAGATGCTTCTAGTTAGTGTGTGTAAACATGCAGGAAAAAAAAGTTTGGAGAAAGTTTTTTATTGGTTTGATAAAGAGGATAAAACAGGGGTCACCAACCTGAGGGGTACTTCATGGGTACTGAGTCATAGGAAGGGGTACTAATGCTGACCTATCAACTAGGTTTTATTCATAATAAACATTTACTCGATTTTTATTTTGATTTATAATTTTCTTTTAGTTTTATTCATTTTGAAATCTCTATAAATACTGATTTTAAAGCATTTTATGCTACTGCATTTCTAAAGGAAAAATCTAACATTTTCCCTTTAAGTTTTGATAATTGGTTTAAAATTACATTTATATTTTTACCTAATCTCTGTATTTTTTGCTTTTTTTCCCCCTTTTTTACAGCATGTGGTCCAGTGTGTGTTTGTGGCCATCAAAACAATTGGCAACATTGTTCTGGTCACCATGCTGCTGAATTTCATGTTTGCCTGCATCGGAGTGCAACTCTTCAAGGTAGTTTATTTTAAAATAGTGCTTACTTGAAAGGCCTCAGCGAAGGTCAGATTTCTAAACTGATCCATGGCATGGAAGCCTATCTGCTTGTGGATTAATTTAGTCACTACTCTTCTTTGCCAGGGTAAATTCTACAGCTGCACAGACTCAACCAAAGTGACGGCGGAGGAATGCCGGTAAGGCAGACAACACAGAACTACAATGTTTATCAGACCTATAATGTTAACATGGAGTCATGACTCTCTTTTCATGTTTTTAGGGGATACTACTTAAAGCACGTGGAAAACTCACTACAGGACACTGTTCTAGCTAAAAGAGAGTGGATCAACAGTGACTTTAATTTTGACAACGTGCTCAACGGGATGCTGGCTCTTTTCACTGTATCAACATTCGAGGGATGGCCAAAGTGAGCTCAGTATATATTCTTATTAGATAAGTTGTGCAATTGTCTGATTTCCATTTTAGGAAGTTAAATTGAGGGATTTTAAAGGAATTATGTTGCCTAGAGCCTCCATCTTTTATCTTTCTCCTATTCTTTTTCTCTGCTTCTAGACTCCTGTACAGAGCCATAGATTCAGCAGAAGAAGACTTGGGTCCAGTCTATAACAACCGTGTGGACGTGTCCATCTTCTTCATAATCTATATCATTCTCATCGCTTTCTTCATGATGAACATTTTTGTGGGTTTTGTCATAGTCACCTTCCAGGAGCAGGGTGAACAGGAGTATAAGAACTGTGAGCTGGACAAGAATCAGGTTTGTAAGGATGAAGCTAAGAAATGTTTTGTTTTGTGTTTTTTTCATTTAGAATAAAAAAAGACAGTATACACTGCCTTTTAAAAGTATGGACACTGTCAAACCTGGCGGGTAGAAACCTCAAACTTCGGTGTATTTGACTGGAATGTTATTTTAAAGAGTATCAGCGAGATGTGCATATGAGTTGAAAGAAAAAGAGCCTTCTTTGAAAACCGTTTTACAAACGATAATATAAATATTGTGGTGTGCAGTCCCCTGATGAACAAATAGCCCTGCTACAGATTCATGATTGGATTTAGGTCTGGACTTTGAGTGTAAGTACAGAAGCAGTGAAGCTCAGCCTTACTGTATAAATATATGATATGTTTAGGCCTTTTTTTTGCTGAAGATTCACATGAGTTTCTAGTCCTTTTCAGCTTCTAACATCCCACCTAACATCAAATCAACTCTGACCTTGTCACCTTTCCCTACAGAGGGAAAGAATTCCCAGACTTTGATACTGCAACTATGTTTTATCCTGTTGACTGTTTTTAAGCATTATTTTAGGGCTGCAACAAAGATTATTTAAAATCAATTAATCTGTCGATTATTTTTTCAATTAATCGATTGATAATCGGATAGCCAAAGGTTCCTTAAAGAAGATTTTTTTTTTTGCAGAATTAAACCAGGTGAAAACTAAAATGTTTCTACTTGAGGAGTTCTGGATAGAGCATATTGATGGACAAAAAAGGTTTTTATCTTAAATGCAAAATATGTACACATTTTTTAACAATTACTAAGTGGGCTTCTCTGTCAGCTAAAGGCACATTTTAAAGTCTCTATACTCCAGTTAACGATTAATCGATTACTCAATTAGTTGATGATTATTTCAATAATCAATTATTCAAGATTCTTTTTATTCTTCTTTTGGCATACTTTATACAGGATTTCTGTTAGTTTTCTTTCAACAGTGGCTCTTCTCTGTTCAATATAACCTAAAATTATGTTAAAAGGTGAACTGGTTCCTAGTTGGTTGTTCTCTGAGGGCAATCTAGTAGACTGGAATTTATCAGGGGTGATAAATGCACTAAGCATTTTTCAGATTCTTATTTCTCAAAGTTATGCATCATTTAGTGTCTGTATTTTTTTGGTTGCAACCTGTAGCTTACAAATAAACTGACTGATTATTTTATTCCTAACACACATTTCCTGTCTGTTTTATCCCTCCTCAGCGTCAGTGTGTGCAGTACGCCCTGAAGGCTCGCCCTCTCAGGTGCTACATCCCCAAAAACCCATACCAGTACAGAGTGTGGTACATCGTAACCTCCTGCTACTTTGAGTACCTGATGTTCTTCCTAATTATGCTGAACACATTGTGTCTGGGGATGCAGGTAAGTAAAAGCAATGAGGCTGAAACCACAACCAATCATTATGAAGAGTCGAAACGATCTAACATCAGACATATTTATGTACCAGAATTATCGGCCTGCAAACTAGAAAACTAGCCTGAGTTTGAACATGAAAAATCTTATTCACTGAAATATAACAATTAGACCTGCACAATTTACTGAATTATCAGTGGCTATGGACTGCATGAATTGAAAATTTGGTAGAATACTATATTTCAAATTCTGCCTGCCAATAATATGTATGTCCGTTTAAATGGACTCAAGCTGCCTGCAATGTCATGAACATGTACAGTCATATTGGCTAAAATGCTTAAAGGTTTAGTGGAGGGTGTTCTTTTTCTGAGTCTGACATAGTGGAAAAATTGCAAATCTTCTTTTGGAAAGTAACCTTGTATGAGCGATACAAACACCAACTTTTAAACAGAGCGTGCACGAGGAGAAAGTGGCTAGTGGCTCTTGAACGTGTTTAATAGGCGTTCCTTATCAGGAGCGGGTACACGGTTATGCATTTTTTTTTATAAGTGGAGAGGCTGGGTCTTTTCACAAATTCTTGAAAATTCTCCACTATACCTGAAAGCTCACAGAAAAAGAAATAAAGAAAATAAAGTCAGGAAAATATGTTAATTGTAGTTGGTATCGTGATCTTATTATTTAGCAAAATCATCACAATCATGTTTTTTTGCAGCATTAATAAGCTTCTATAATGTGGAATATGGTATAAAAATGCTTTATATATTGGCTACAGTTTAGGGAATTTGACGTTTGTGTTTTTGTTGTATCATAATATTTCCAGAAGTGTTTCACACATCTTACAAAATCAGATCTGTTGAATTAATTTAACAGTTTAATAAGTTGATTCTGTTTTTCACCTAAACAGCACTGCAACCAGTCAAATTACGTTACCAAGCTGTCAGACACCCTGAACCTGATCTTCACTGTGCTCTTCACAGTGGAGATGATCCTTAAGCTCATGGCCTTCAAAGTGAGGGTAAGTACTCTAATATTTGCTCCTATTAAGAGATTCCCAATATTGATTTTGTGAGTCAGAATGCTGTGTCTCTCCGTGCAGGGCTACTTTGGGGATCCCTGGAACGTCTTTGACTTCATCATAGTCATCGGTAGCGTTGTGGACGTCATCCTCAGTGAAATCGATGTGAGTAAATCTGGTCTACTTTTGATGTAATCTTAAAGCACACAATATATATTTTTTATTGATGCTGCAGGAGCTTTTTGCAAAGGTGCCCTGGAGTTTCAAAATGTGGTATTCTTATCCAGCAGTTTGGAACGAGAGATTTTATGTTTGTTCAAATGAGGTTTTTCACACAGTCCTTTTGCACTTTGCTTCTCTGTTTCTGGAGCACCGTCATGCAACTACTGATTCACTTTCACCACAAAGGCACAATCATTTATGCTGTCACTCATTTCACTCTTGACAATGATTTTGTGTTGTGAGCACCTAAAAAGAGCACAGTTCCAGCAAAGAATGGAAGGAATTATTCTGTTGCACAAATATTGTGTCAGTTTTTCACCATCTTCTTCTTGCACTTGAAGCCTTTGTTACATTATGCTATCTCAATGCACAAATTTGCCACAAATCATCCTTTTTTTTTTCAATTTCTCCCATTCCTCCTGGTCATCCACCCCATAATCCCCCCACCCCATCACTTCTCCCTCTGACCTTCATCCACCTCATTCCTCATATGTCTATCCTCCACAGGCCGCCCTGGACTCCAGTGGAGGACTATACTGTCTTCATGGCTGTGCTGTAAATATCTGCACCGCTGCATGAGCCTTGCTGTGTGAGCACTGTGCTATGTTCTCAACTAAACTCTGCACTCTTTTACCTTCACACTCTCTCTTTAGTCTGATGAGTTGTGTGTTGCTGCTTCATTTCAGTTTGATTATTGTTACGTCCACTAGGCTTGTTTGGTGGGGTAATAAATTAAAGGAGACCACACAAGGATTTTCTGATTAAATGAAAATTTAATTTATCAAATTATATAAGAAACCTATTCAGGTTTTATAAGAAACAAAACCTGAATAGATAATACCTGAAATAAGAAACCAAAATAGATTAATGCAAAAACCATAACTAACCAGAATTAAAGGGGTCTTAGAAAAATTATATAGGGTATTTGGTGCTGCTCCTTAAGGTTTCTGAATAGGGTTTGTAACATTGGTTGGGCTGAAAATGGCATATTTGCTGTTCTATGGGCCCTAATGCAAGCCTGGTTAAAAGCCCTAGAATGAAACCACATGTTTTCTTCATTATATGGTATGCTCATGAATTTTTAGATGAGCTGTGCGCTGATTGGTTGGTTTACAATGAGCAAAGCTCCAAGGAAGCTCATAGCAACAAGCACTCACTCATTGAAACAACAAAATTGTAGATATGGTAGCGTGACCAGACGTCCTCTCTTTCTCGGACATGCCCTACTTTTCATACCTAAAAAATGTCCGGAGTGAATTTCAAAATCATCCGGCGATTTTGGTCGACTACACTGCAGCAAATACTCACAGCACACTGGGCACTCGGCCGTCAGCTTCGGAGCTGATGGCTCGGTCTGGTCCAGTCAGCAGCCCAGCAGCAAAAAAAAAAAGTGTCCTCCTTTTCAAAAACCCAAATCTGGTCACCCTAGATATGCTAGCATTACTATCAACATCTTAGCGACAAAATAAAACTCAGCTTGCGGTTATGATGACCTTACAGTCAGAACAGCCCCTCGTTTGAGTAAAAGAAGTTTAGCAAATCCTGTTGTGAACTGTCCAAGATTTTGAAAGTTGTTTTCGGCAAATTGCTTAGAGCAAATGAACAGCTGAGCATCAAACTTTGCAGGAATCTTCTGATACACAACAATAATCCATGCCTGTTGAGTCTTCGGATCCTTGGGAAGACTGAAATTTCCCCTTTTTCCATGCAGCCTGGAACACTGCATTTACACCCGCGTTTCTGGCTCATTTTAAATAGAGAAACTGCCTGCTTTTTAATACTTGTAGAAGTAAACCCAATTGTAGGCTAAACAGCTAAACTGGTGTCTTACATCTACCTATATTAATGTTCTTGGGCCAGTGAACCTGGGCTGGTCTGTGTGTCAATTTCGGTGCGTGAAAAAAGTGCAGGCCAGAACCAAATAAGGCAACATCCCAGAGTTGACGTCAACTCGGTGCTTCGTTTAAATTCACCCGTTTTATTGTGGAAGTTTAGAATTTTGAGATTTGTAGAGGAAGGAGGTGTCGATGGGGTTTGAACTTCTCTGTACGTTCATTTCACCCACTGAACTATCGTTATTTATCTATGACAATGTAAACCTGGTTTTGCATTCTATGTCCACTTTAAGCAAAAGCAAAACAAACCTAGCAAAACCAAACAATAACATACAAACCAAACTAAGTGGGGTTCTGAGGAGGAAGAGGAAAAAGCCTGCTCATCTGCTGCATGCAGAGCAGCTTTTAAGCAGCAGAGCACCAATCAGGGGAAGACATAACACCTGCAGCGGGCCTGTCTCCCGAAACCTACGAGAAAACAAGGCAGAGACCCACTGCAGCCATAACATTATGTAAAAGTGCAAATGTAAGAAATGCCTTAGTCAAGCTAATATGTAATGCTGGTGGTTATTTTTTCAATTTGCATTGACATGTTCAGCGCTCATAACCAGTTCACTATTCATTACTTTTGCATGGGTTATAAGTTAAAAGTCTTCACTTTGTCTGATTTACAAGCTAAATATTGAATTAAAGTTGGATACATAACACTGAGACCCTTTTTAAATACGCTAACCTTGTCAGGCTCCCTTTTAAAAGTTTAGCCTCACAAATATTTTAATGCACCTTGAATTATTCGATGCTTCCTCTTTTTAAAGCCACAAATATTGCTTGTATTTTTTGGACATCTTGTAGTACATCAGTGCATAACAGGGAGACTGCAATGCGGACAAAATATGATACATGGATTTTGAAGACAGATTAAAGGTTTAGCCAACCTTTGTATTCAGCTCCCTACATCTAAAATCTGAAATTATGCAAATTCTTCTTTGCAAAAATGTTTAAAGCGTAATAAAATTTTCACTATTTTGGATGATGGATTAAGCTCATCTAGATTATTACTGAGATTAAATTACACACAACTGCGATAAATTTACTTTGTTCACAATACTTTATCTTATTTGGTTTTGCAGTTGAGTGGGGGCTAAATACAAACATTTGCAATGCTTTTTCAGAATAAATAATATTAATATATTTTGAAAACCATGTATTCTTTTCCTATAGCTTGATACATTTAACTTACAATATCAATTAGACAAAATGCAAAAAATTGAAGTGCTATGAATGCTTTGTGAGGCACTATAGTAAACAAGGACTAATTTACACACTACTATCTCTTTCTGCAGGAGACAGATCCTATGGAAGAAATTGCAGTAGGTCTCAATATTCTGATTGATAAACAGCCGTGTTGTTGTGGTTTGCGTCTTTTGAAGCATCTGGCCTCTTTTGTCCACAGTCAGCTGAAAACGCCTCCGTTTCCATCACCTTCTTCCGACTCTTCCGTGTTATGCGTCTAGTCAAACTGCTGAATCGTTCAGAGGGCATCCGTAACTTGCTATGGACCTTCATCAAGTCTTTCCAGGTTTTCATTGTTCTCTTCAAGTTATTTTTATCATTATTATTATACGTCCATTAATGCAGTGTTTATGAGCTCCCTTGTTTTCTGTCTGCAGGCTCTCCCTCATGTAGCTCTGCTCATAGTGATGCTTTTCTTCATTTATGCTGTGATCGGGATGCAGGTACATCCGTCAGTTTTATTTCTCCAAAGACAATTGTTATCATGTGTGTTATCATGTGTCTGGTTCAGGGTAGTCAATACAATGGAAATTTAATTCAAGAATTCCATTGCAACAACCTACAGATCTTTGGAAAGGTAGCCTTGGTGGACGGCACCCAGATTAACCGCAACAACAACTTCCAGACATTCCCTCAGGCTGTGCTGATGCTATTCCGGTGGGTAACTCCTCTGAAATGTGGGACCCAGAGATGTTTTTAATACGATTATTAGTTTCATTGTTCAAAGAGTGTTTATGTATTCAGATGTGCTACTGGAGAGGCTTGGCAGGAGGTCATGATGGCTTCAATGTACGGGAAGAAGTGTGACCCCAAGTCTGACTTCCTGCCTGGAGAGGAGAATACCTGTGGGTCCAACTTTGCTGTCTTCTACTTCCTCAGCTTCTACTGTCTTTGTGCCTTTCTGGTCAGAAGCAGGTTTATGTTCAGCACTCCTCACATTGCATAAGGAATGAAAAATGAATTTGGGGTAGAAGTAGTTATCTTGTCTCCATCCGAATCCAGATCCTCAACCTGTTTGTCGCTGTCATCATGGACAACTTTGACTATCTGACCCGTGATTGGTCTCTCCTTGGTCCCCACCACCTGGATGAGTTCAAGAAAATCTGGGCAGAATATGATCCTGAAGCCACGTGGGTCTAAATAACATTTGAAACTTGGAATATTATATACAGTTACTAAAAAGAAGAAACAAGAAATGAAATGTCTCTTATTCGCAGGGGGAGAATTAAGCACCTGGATGTGGTGACGCTGCTGCGCCGGATCCAGCCTCCACTGGGCTTTGGCAAGTTCTGTCCTCATCGTGCTGCTTGCAAGGTACACTTTGCCAGGAGTCTCCTGAGGTTAATTTAATAATTTAGGACAACTTAACATTCATTATTTGTGTGAAACCCCCACACAAAGTTAATATCATGCAAAGTTGAATACCTGAGACAACATGTCTTTGTTATATAAAAAGACTATGTTATTTATATATAAATCTATGTTATAAAACCTTTTCTCCCTAACTCTCTGCAACTGTTAACATGACTTTATGTAAAATAGAAGCTCCATCCATCTATCCCTCACCGCTGTTCATCAGGCCAGCCCATCTCCAGTGTGCCCATGGCAAGTACAGTGGTGCCCTGGACTGCCCACCGCCTATCATAGAGACAACCACAATTAACCTAACAGTCATATTTTTGGACTGTGAGAAAGACAAAAGTACCAGGTCATACACAAGCGGAGAACATCATCAATAATATGCACAAGGAGAACATAATCATCAATCATGCACAAGGAAAACATTATCGTCATCATCATCATGCAAAAGGAGAACATCATTATCGTCATGCACATGAGAACATCATCATCATGCACAAGGAGAACATCATCATCATCATGCACAAGACGGGCATCATCGTCCTCATGAACAAGGAGAACATCATCATCATCATCGCACAAGGAGAACATCATCATCATCATGCACCAAGCACAAAAAGAACATCATCATCATGCACAAGGAGAACATCATCATGCACAAGGAGCAATCATCATCATCATGCACAAGAAGAACATCATTGCCCTAATGCACAAGAAGAACATCATTATTGTCATGCACATGAGAACATCATCATCATGCACAAGGAGAACATCATCATCATCATGCACAAGAAGGACATCATCGTCCTCATGCAAAAGAACAAACATCATCATCATGCAAGGAGAATCATCATCATCATCGTGCACAAGGAGAACATCATCATCATCATGCACAAGAACAA
>JAGKQL010000341.1:0-15667 GCA_018398635.1 Cyprinodon brontotheroides
CCGTGACTGAGTGGATGTGCTCTCTTCGTCCTCTGGCATGGGAGCTGCCTTGGAGCTCGTCTGCCTGGCTGTGTGTTTCCTGGACGGGGCCGCCTTTTACAGCTGCTTTTTGTATCTCTGCTTCTGTCTCCTTGAACCCCAGTCGGCCTCGGCAGATGGCCGCTCACACTGAGCCTGGTTCTGCTGGAGGTTTCTTCCTATTAAAAAGGGAGAGTTTTTCCTCTCTCCACTGTCGCTACAGCATGCTTAGTGTGAGGGATTGTATTTGATTCAATGAGTCAATACAATCAATCAACTGGGTTTCCCTTAGATAGAAAAATTTGTATCAATTTGACTGTATGTGATTTGGTTGAACTGTAAAGTGCGCCCGAGATGACATGTGTTGTGAATTTGGCTATATATAAATAACCTGAATTGAATTGAAAATTGAATTGAACTTGCGCAAATCAGTTGATGGTACGGATAGGGTAGTGACAATGTGGCTGACAAATGCAGCCTTCTGTTTACCTATTTTTGAATGACAGGTCAGTGTAACTTATGTATCCCTTTGATATCCCAGGATTATTCTTGAGTCCAAGCAAGCCGCTTTGCCGTAATCAGAGGAAAAAAGGTAAATGGCGATGAACAGGGGTGAATAATGTAAAGTGCTGTTTAATATAATAGAAGTATGGGGAATAGCTCCGCCTGAAATTAATGAAAATAAGCTTTTTAAAATTGTTATTGAACCAGATATGTGGTGGAAAATGATAGGTTTATTGAAAGGTTTTATCTGTCCCTGTGCAAATGGGTTTTGGCTGATATTTAAACACAGATTCTATAAATGTGTTTTATTCTGCCGATGACGGTACAGCTGCTGAAGCTCCTCAAAAATGTTATAAGGTAACAGTAGTGAGAAGTACTGCATTCTATCTTTGCCTGATTTGTGTGTCAACTGTATTGGTGTTAGGCAACAGAGCATACGGACGCTGAATGTTAACACCCTGGTCTTCTCAATGCTATAAGTCTACTGTTATCTCCTCTGAGCTGATTTAATCTCTCTGACCCTGAGTCTGGTTAAGACTAGCGAAATAACCTTTTTTCAAACACCTGGTAAGTAAGAGGAAGAACTTTTTATGCAATTATATTCATTTTTATTACAGAAACTGTTTTGGGTTGCAGTATTTTTCAATGGTAGAATAAAGGAAAAAGAAACTTCTATGAAAAATGAACATACAGTATCATACTGTATGTTTTCGGGGTCTCTTTATTGCTACATTTTCTATTTAACATAATTTTAGATGCTTGCTGTTTTTGTTTCATTGTCAAACTGTATTTTCTTTGGCTTTTCTGTTTTCAATCAGATAAGGAAACTGTCACTTTGTGTCTCAGGGTACTTAGTGGCAGTCTTTAAAATTATTCCTTATTTTGGTGTATTTCTTAAGTGATGAGGTCATAAACTATGCAGCTCAATGAGCAAAAGACATAACAATTTATTTGAAAACCGTCTAAAAAATAAAGATCTAAAACTGTCTGAATACAAGAAAATACTGAATAAAGCCTAAAAAAATCCCAAAACATGAAGACTTTGACTGTGTGGAAAGGAAAATTCCTCCTAAAAAATTCAGGGGCTGAGCTTTCTGTTTTTCTGTTCCTAAACATTATCACTTATAGCTGTATCTCTCACCCTACAGCTCTAAAATAAAACATGGTAAGATTTGAAGGTGACCATCGGATCTCAGTGGAATATGAAGCACCCATATCCTCAGCCACGAATGATACTTTAATGAAGAATCCAGGTGAGAGCAAAATCCCAAAGTTTACCAGTTGAACAACCATGCACCCATCCATCCATTTTCTTACACACTTATCCCAAGTGGGGTCGCGAGGGGTGCTGGTGCCTATCTCCAGCTGTCTATGGGCGAGAGGCGGGGTAAACCCTGGACAGGTCGCTAGTCCATCGCAGGGCAATAAATGATTATGAAAAAAATTAACAATTATCTTAATCTCTTAATTTGAGCATTTTAGTCTTAGGCATTTTATGCTTTCCATCTCAAATAAAGAACATTAATATTCACAGTGCACCAGTGGTTAGCATTGCTGCCTTGCAGCGAGAAGTTTCTGGGTTCGATTCCTGGCCCCGGGTCTTTCTGCATGGAGTTTGCCAGTTCTCTCCATGTGTGTGTGGGCTCTCTCTGGGTCTAAAAACATGACTGTTAGGTTAATTGGCTTCTCTAAATTCTCTTTACAAACCATTCCTTGCTTGAATGGTTGTTGTTCCTGTTGGTCATCTCCGTGTTGCCATGCAATAGACTAGCGACATGTCCAGGGTGTACGGAGGATAGGATCTGTCCATCAGAATGGGCAAAAACAAGGCATTTGTCAGCCACATAACAAGGAGTCTTCCAATACAAACAGCCCTTGGTGCCATAGTATGTTGAATCTGGCCTTCAGAGGATGCAGCCACTGAATTCGAACTCAGCTACAGACATACATAAAAAAACAAAATACTATTTTCTTCACCCCTTGTGGGGTGGTATGTGTCATCCTCAAGGTCAGGTCCTCTACCAGAGGCGCCTGGGAGTTTCAGGGTTCTGGCTGCCAGTATCTTAGCTGTTCCTAAGAACTTGCACTCATCTGGACAGAGACCTCTGATATTTTTACCTGGAATCTGCTGTAGCCACTCTCCCAGTTTAGGGGTTACAGCCCCCAGTGCTCCACCACATTACCACTGGCACCACTGCTGCTCTTACTTTCCACATCTTTTCTAGCTCCTCTTTCAGTCCTTGGCATTTCTCAAGCTTCTCGTGTTCTTTCTTCTTGATGTTGCTGTAAGCTTGGGATTGCCACATCTATCACTTCTGCCTTCTTCTACTGTTTGTCGATCAACACGATGTCTTGCTGGTTAGCCATCACCTGTTTGTCAGTCTGGATCTTGAAGTCCCATAGGATCTTGGCTTCGGTCATTCTCAACTACCTTAGGAGGTGTCTTCCCATTTTGACCTTGGGACTTCCAGCCGCATACTCATGGCAGATGTTCCTTTGTACACTATGACAGCTACTTGGTTGTGGTGTTCCATGTATGCACTTCCTGCCTTCATTTTACACCCTGCTGTTATGTGCTGTATTGTTTCAGAGGCATCTTGCACAGCCTGCATCGGGGGTCCTGCCTGGTGTGGTAGACCCCGGCCTCTAATCTTGTACACATGCACATTCTTGTGCTGCCTGGTTGATTGCCTCTGTGCTGTCCTTCAGTCCAGCCTTTTCCAGCCACTGGTAGGATTTTTGATATCAGCTAATTCCCTCTATTTGTCTGTGGTACCACCGTGCAGCGCAGCGGCTTGCCCCTCCATGATGGTTCTCCTTCATCATTCTCGTCCTCACTTTCGGTTTTCTCCTGGCTGAGTAATTCACCAAGCCATTTGTCTTTGGGGGCCATCTTCCTAAATGTACTCCTGGATCTTAGTTGTTTCATCCTGGACAGTGGTCTTGACCTCACTAGCCTCGGCCTCCCTAAGCTACACACTTGGTATACAGTCCTGAGCTGGATTTGGGGGTGAAACCCTCCATGCATTGTGAGGAGCTTTCTCGTATTGATGTCAGTAGCCTCTATCTCCTCTTTTGGTCAGTTTATTATACCAGCGGGGTATCTGATGACTGGCAGGGCATATGTGTTGATGGCTTGGATCTTGTTTTTCCCATTCAGCTGACTTTTCAGGACCTGCATTACTCTTTGTAGGTATTTGGCTGTGGCAGTCTTTCTTGCTATCTCCTCATGGTTGTCGTTAGCCTGTGGCACCCCAAGGTATTTGTAGCTGTCCTAAACATCTGTTATGTGGCCTTCTGGTAGTTCAACCCCCTCGGTTCAGATCATCTTCCCTCTCTTTGAGACCATGCGACCGCACTTGTCCAGTCCGAATGTCATTCCGATGTCGTTGCTGTAGATCCTGGTAGTGTGGATCAGTGAGTCGATGTCTTGCTCACTCCTGGCATACAGTTTGATGTCATCCATGTAGAGGAGGTGACTGATAATTGTTCTGCCGGAATTGGTATCCATAGCCAGTCTTTGTCGCCAGTCTGGCTGAGGGTTCGAGCCTATGCAAGAACAGCGGGGATAGTGCATCGCCTTGGTATATGCCGTACTTGATGGTGACTTGTGCAGTGGTTTTGCATTGGCTTCCAGACTTGTTTTCACAGCTTCATTGAGTTCTTGATAAAGGCTATTAGTGTCCTTTTGTTCTTGTACATTTTCAAGCATTCCAGTATCCATGTATGTATATATATACAGTGTTATTGACCTCAACGCGTTCATTGAGCGAAAGTTCATGAACTTCGTTCATATTTTCGGCGAACGTGAACTGAACGTACTGTATTACTGCCTGATGAGACGTTATTGTGTGAACTCGTTCATTCACCGGGCGTCTCTCTGTGAGCGGCACGCTCTCTCAGTTCAACTTAGTTCAATAGGTTGCCAGATTTCTATAGAGCCCTCAGGGCGAAACCCCGGCTAAATCACACCGTAAACAAGAGGCCTTGTATATGTAGCGGGAAAAACACCCAATCACAGCAACACCAGCTACCAGTGTCGTAGCCTACAGCCGCGGCGTCGTCATCAGAAACAAAATGCAGCGTGGAAGCCACAGCAGCATGCGACCATGGAGGCGACAAAACAGCAGTATGATCACTTAAAACAGGTTTATGACCAGGTGGTGGGATTGAGGATGATGGCAACAATTCTTACATTTCTCTGCAAAAAACTTTGCCCGCCCGACTTTCAGTAAAAAAATCTGCACTTCAGTAACCTTAGATTCCTACCTCCAGCCTGGTCCCCCAGTTTGTGTTAGTAAAATGTTCTTGAGGGTTTTACTATTCATGTAGCTTTCTGTTTTATTAAACTTGCCTGGTATAATTTTTCAGGATTCCAGTATTATTCCTTTTTAGTATGTACTGAAATGGAATTTCAAATTGAAAAAATTATTAAAATTAAAAAAACATTTGCACCTTAAAGGAATACTTTCCTGTTTTTCTTTTAATAATTCCTCATAAAAAAGACCATTCAAGCAGCACATTTTTCCTGATGTTTTTGAGAATATACTGTAGGGGTTGAAAGCTGCAGCTGCTACTGTAGTGTGAAGTGAATGGACAGCAACAAAGCATTAAAAGCAACAATGGGGAAATGCTGTCCCCTCAATGCTGAAAATGTAAACCCTGGTTGGATAAGGATTCAAAACTGGATATGAAGATGAAATCTGACGCACAGTTTCAGAGTTATAACTGATAAAATAATTGCTGTCTGTGGTTCTACAGTAGGCTATGGTGTAATTGAGCAATATATGAAAAAGAACTATGAACTAGTTCATTTTTTTGGAACTGTGAACTTAGTTCAAAATTTTGAATTATGAAACTATGAACTGAACTAGTTCATTTTAAAATGTGTGAACTGAACTTTGAACTAGTTCCCGTAGAAAGAGAACTTTCGCAACACTGGTGCTAGCATATTTATATATATGTGTGTGTGGTTAGCATGAAGGTTACAATCCTTTTTCTGGTGAATGCAAGATAACCATCACTAGGCGGATAATTTCAACATGAATGTTGTGACAGCTAATTTATTTTGTGGTCACTCTAATATACCAGCCTTGTCAGGTCTACAAATGAGGAAGACAGAGTGTTCTCACAGTAAAACTTAATCTTCTAGTTTGGGTAGCATCGACCAAAAGCTGGAGTTGTGAAAACAACCTAAAATTCAAAGTCATTCTCCATTTCAGACTCTAATCATTTCTTATTTTAACATAGAAATTAAAACATGGTTACATGTATTTATATTTTCTATCGCTGAGGCTGTTCACTGTTTTATTTCTCTGTTACATTTTTGCTGACAGGGAGAAACCGTTTCAGGTGGATCCTTCTGAGCTTCGGACTTCTCTGCATACTTCAAGTTACTCTCAACATTTCTCTGCGTCTGACATTTTGTAAGTTACTAAAATCTGTCTTCATTTCATCCTTCTTATAAATCCATAAAAACATAATTCCAAACTTTAAACAAAAACTAGTCTAAGACAACCCTATTTGTTCAGTTTTAACTTTGATCTACAGCAGAACCACTTTCCTTCCATCCTGATTTTATAAAACCCCAGGAACCAGCAGGGGTGACTGTGGAATCTGTAGACAGAGTATTTGTTTTCCAATCAGAAAGTTGTGGGTTTGATTCCAGCTTTCCTCCACCCATTTGCTGATGTTTTCTTGGCAGGACAACAAAATCAAGTTGCTTACTGATCCGCATATTGCTGTATGAATATGTGAATAAGAAAAAATATAATGGATCACGCTACTAGTATGTATCGGGTAGTGACAGATACATACATATTAATAAATAGATGCCTCATTGGATGCTACCATCAGGGAGGTCGACGTGCCCATAGGGCGGCCATTATGGGTGAGAACATATCTCAGACAGCTACTGTCAAAATGAATAGGAGGCACCTCAGATCTCATTTTAATCACATTTGAGACAAGTTAAAGGCAATTTCACAATATTCTCTCACATGACAAAACCCATTTAAAGGCCGAATCAAATTTTAAAAGGTCCTTTCATTTAGATTACACACATTTATTCAAAACAATTTAAATATAAGTCAAAATTGAAGAGACATGATGCCTACATGCAGTTATAATTTTTTAAGATTAAATATTAATATGATAACACATTAAAGACATTAATATATTATATAAATATATATTTATTTAGTATATTAGTATTATTATTTTCTATTTTTAATGATTTTACTGTGATAATGACTAATAGTGGAAACATTTTTGTACTAAGAATTTACAAAAGAGAGTAAAAATATTGTTGGGTATTTTTATTAATTTTAATATTAATTTTTATTTAGTTCGTTTTTGTCTAGAAGTTGTTCAAATAACATTGAATGGTAAATTCATGTTGTGTCTGACTAAAGGGTTTTTGAACTTATAAGTTTGCACTTCTCCCAAAACTTTTTTTCAAAGTACACATTGTTTTTATTATAATATATACACATACAAAGAAATATATATTTATATATTATATAATGTGTATTTTTAGTTAAATATACATGTATACTAATACAGTTATATATTTACAGTTATATATCATTTATATCATTTTTATGACTTTTTAGATTTAATATTTATTTTTATAAATCCTCATTCACACCTTTTAGAAATCAGGATGTTTTAAATACTTTTCTCTGCTTCCGTTCCTGCTATCCATTAGCACCCTTTTTTTGAAAAAAAAAACAGTAACTGTGAAGCATGAGGATAATTTGTCATAAAATCATATTTATGAAAGAATGAAATCCCACTGGATCTGATTTGTAGTCACCCTTTATTGGTGAACACATAGGTTCACCAATAAAGTGTGACTGCGCACAGTCAGGGCACAGAAACAGGTCAGGGATCCAGGCAGCACAAAAAACAGATCCAACAGGGGCTAGGCAGGCTCAAAAACCAGGAGGCAGAAACAGGTCAGGATCAGAAAAACAGACAGAGAAAAATGCTGGATGCTTACTAACCAAGGCTTTCAGGCAACCTGGCACTGTCAACTAGTCAGAGGCCTGCTTAAGAAGGCTGGCAAACAGGTGAGAGAAATCAGTGGTAATTAGGCTGAGCAGCAGCACAGGAGGACCAAAAGAACAGTCAGAGCAGAAGGGAGAGGGGAATGAAATCACAAACACTAGTTGACAGGCCAGAAACATAACACATGCTGCTTCATTTTTTATGCTTGTACAAGTTAAGTTCTGATGCGCAGCTGCAGCTTCTTTGCTGCTCTTGTTGCGCGATCAAAAAGTCGGTCTGATGTGTGTTCGGCAGAGCTACCCTATCCTTTCTTTGCTTTAACAATGGCGGGTGAAATTGAGAGAGTCTCTTGGCTTATTTAAATAATAATGCTACATTCAAACTGCAAGGGTTGAAAGGCCAAGGGCTGGAAGGCCAATAACCTCCCTCTCCACAATGTGGAAGCTCATGTCCAGGATCATAGTGGCTAAGATAAGCGGGTACACGGATTAATACATGAGCACAGCTCCAGAAAGGGAATTGGTAAAAATACCAGAGGTGCGCAAAACATCAGCCCCTGGTAGACCAGACGATCACTTTCGAGACTGCAGAACCCCAAAACACTAACCACAGGGAGCTTTACTTACGGATTGATTACAAAAAGTCACAACTCAAAAATAAATACTTTGGCGGATGCATTGAATGCTCAGCACTATACAACATCAACAGGATTCTAAGAGCCTTCATTGCAAAACTCAATGAGGTTGTGAAAACCACCCTTGAGGCCAATGGCAAGACTTACTTGCACAAGTCTCCATCAAATGGCCAATATACCAAAGGGGAGATCGCTGTCCCCACTGCTGTTTTGCATGGGTCCTGTACCCCCTCAGCCAAATAATCAACAAGACCACAATGGGATAGCGACTCCAGGGGACTAAGGCAGCCATCAGTCTCTACATGGAGGAAATCAAGCTGTATGGTAAGAATGAGCGAGACATTGACTTACGGACCCATGTATACCACCGTATCTACAGCACAAACAAAGGGATGTCATTTGGACAGAAGAAATGTGGTCGGACAGTGACTAAGAGAGGGAAGGTAGTCCACACAGAGGGGGCCTCAATCCAAGAAGGAGCGGAATAGCGGACATTGAAGACAAGTTACAAGTACCTCAGAATCCCACAGCAAATGAAAATCTCAAAGAGGTGACAGGGGCGACTATGGCCAAATACCTCCAACAAGTAAGGCAGGTCCTAAAAGCTAGCTCTATGGCAAGAATAAGTCTCGGCCAATAAATAGCTTTTGCTCTACCAGTAATCAGATACCCTGCAGGAATAATAAGCTGGCCAAGGATTGAGATACATGCCACAGATGTTTCAGACAATTAAGCTCCTAACCATACATAGGTTACCACCCAAATACAGCACCCTGAGACTGTCGCCAGCCAAAATAAAGGGGCCAAGGACTAGTGAGCATAAAAAATAAAAAATTAACTAAAACTGGAGTTTATAGTTAAATATTTAACCTATTCAAAATCGGAGGTGAGGCTCAATTTAGTGTTCTTAGTTGAATAATTGTAACTTTAATTTGAAGATTCGATACAAGGGGTTTGTGGTTTTTCACCTCTGGAGGGTTCCTGGACCGGCTTGTTAAAATCAAAAGAATCTTTTAACCAATCTAGTGACCCCAGGCTGAGGGTTATCGGCAGAGCTATTATTATCAATACAGAACGCTTTTGTATCTATGTTTATTCGCACACTATTGTACCAAAAGGGGTGGATCTGACTTCAGTATTTAAATAGTCCATTATATGAAACACAGAACTACTACAAGGTAAACAATGATCTTTATTCTAATAATTTAGGATTATAGAAAATCTACATCTATATACAACACTACAACGCTATTAGAAAAATAAACACGAGGTAGATTAAATGACTAGTTTAAAGGCAAAAAAAGAATAAAAAAAAAGAATAAAACCTAAGAGTCCAAGTTTTAGCACACTGATTGTCCAAAAAACTATGCCAGAGGTTAAATACGTTTCACTAATGTGTCGTTGGAATACTTGGGTAGCAGTGATAACAGGTGCAATTAATCAACATAAAATTAATAATATACAGCTTAAAAATTGAAAATTATTAAAAATGCATTAAACAAAAGCAACAGAAGTCATTTTAGCAAAACGGCATTAACAGGGGGGGTTTGTGTATGGGGAAAGCATGTAAATATACGAGAGTACATTTAGGGGGGGGGGGTAAACTGGCCCTCAACCACGTAATCACACGCGGTTGAATGTGATGACTCTATGACTACCTTAAAGCAGAAACAAACGAAAGAGGATAGGAAAGAGAAGAAGAAATATCACTTGCAGCTTTTACAGCACACTTATTTCAACCAATGAACCAGAACTCTTATAACCAACACAGATTAAAATCAGCACTAATTCAAATCCCTGAATCTACATGTCTCTCTCGCCGAGCGCAGCACCTCATTAATGCATCAAAAGAAAAGGAGAGTGATAGAGCGGGGGGGGTTCTGAGGGAGCATGTGGTCTGGCTTCGGGCGCGCGGATCTTCTTCACCACAGGATCCGCTCTCGGGAAACTTTCAGTCAGTTTGATGCTACAACAGAGGGCTTGATGTGCTCTTAAGTCGTGGAAGATTTTTCTTACGGAAACTATCAGCAGAAGGCGTCCCTTTTGCTGTCGGACTCCACTCAGCAGTCAACTCGGCATGCACAACTGACCTAGACCGCACCAGACACAACCGAACAGCGCTAACATGGTACTAGTTCTTTGGTAGGGCTCGGCTTGGTTCACTTCTGGCTCGATTCTCACATAACAAAGAGTGCATGAGCAGAATGCAGCATCTCCTTAAAGTCAGCCTCCGTAATCTTGGAATTTCAGAGAGGGCTTTGAATCCTGAGATTGTGAGTTCGATCCCCCACTCCCACAGACTGCCACTCTGGCTCCCTGAGCAAGACCCTTAACCCCAAAGAAACTGCTCCCCGGCCGCCTCGCAATGGCAGCCCACTGCTCGCCAAGGGGATGAGTTAAAGGTAGAGAAGTAATTGTAAAGAGTGTTGTAAACTCTGCATGTCTCCCCGCACACCAATTAAAATGTTAAATAAATCAGCTGTGAAGCAGAAGATGTTGGCAACCTTATTTGAAAAAGTGAACCCTTATGAGAGACAAAAGAGAGAGATGAAGGGAAATCAGACGCTATCTATTACGTTCTGTAAATGTTCTAAATTTTACAACTTTTTGTGCTTCTTTAAAATTCCTTAAAATCCCAGCATGTAAAGATTAGTGCAAATAGTTGTGGATGCTCTAATAACCCTCTAGTTTTTGGATAGTATTCTAAGTTTTGTATTTACGGTTAATTTATTTTTTCATACTGCATTTTTTTTAATTATCCGCAACAGAGCCCTTTTTTATTTTACATTTTATTTTATTTTATCAGTGCAATTTTATGCACTCTATTTTTTTAAGGTAATTTAAACATGATATATATTGTGTTTCGCGATTATAGCCAAAATATAGTATGATATTACATTTTCTTCATATTGCCCAGCCCTACATTTGTATCACCTTTTCAGTCTAACTTTTGTGAATAAACTTGCATTTTACTTCACAGATAGGTCACCTGACACTGAGTCCCCCAGCAGAAATGTCAATGTACAATCCACCGAGGAACCTGATCTGAACCCGGCTTCACAACCCACAGAGGACCCATGTATAAACCATACTGCAGAGGTTTATCAGCTTAGGATGCTGCTGTGTGTTTATGGGAACATTAACAGATCAGCTAATGTTGATATACAAACATGTGAGTAAAACTTGGTTTTATTTTTTTAAGTCAGGCCATAGAAACATGTCCTTGGAAAGTAAAATAAATACATTTCACAATTTTGCTACAAAATGAAATGTATATATATTGAGGAGAAACAAAGTATTTTTTCTATGATATATTAGATATGAACACATCTCCAGTAGATCACAAGCCTCAGCACCTTTGTTTCTTCTTCCCACTGATCTGAAACACTGCCCATTGGAAGGTTCAGTTTCTAGTGGACAGTTGGCAGTTGGTGTAAATTAATCAGAGGTCTGGGGAAAATAGTGTTCAAATGTCTCTCAAAATTTGGAGGAGGTTGGTTCATGTCTGACTAGCTTCAGGTTTACTCAAGCATCAAACTGTCAAAGTAAAAAAAATCTCTTACTGATGGTTAAAATATAAAATCAAATCTAACCATTGATGCAAAAGATTTTTCAAAGAGCAGCATTACAATCAGAGATCCCAGAATGACTAGTGATTATTTGTCACAAAATAGGATCTTGATAGCAAATTTCTCCAGTGCATTTAACATGATTGGGGTAGGGCTTACTTTGTGATAAACTTCTGCAGATTTAGATGGAGGCATCAACAATCACCTGAATCAAGACTACCTGACAAACAGACTGTAGTTTTTTAGACTGAAGGGTCAGCTGTCTAATCAGATGACTGTACTCACACCATTCCTTTTTACTCTGTATTATGTCTGACTTCTAGTACCAGACAGACTCCTGTCATCTACATAAATACTCAAATGGCTCTGCAGTCTTTGGGTGCCTTAAAGATGGATGAGAAGCTACCTGCAGAGGGCTGGTTGAATGTTTTGTGGCATGGTATGGAAAAGATAATTTGATCCGGAATTTCACCAAAACAACAGAGATCGTTGTAAATTTAAGAAGAAAGAGGAACAATTTGAATTCTGTTAGCATCATGGAAGAAGATGTGGAGGTGGTCGAGCAATATATGTACCTTGACAAGAACAACTCGACTGGAGACGCAAATGTGCAGGCATCTTCAAGGAGGGACAGAGCAGACTGTACTTCCTGAGGAAGTTTATGTCCTGCAGCATTTCAAACAAGATGCTACAAATTTTCTATAGGTTTGTTATCGAGAGTGAGATCTCTTCTGCCATCATCTGCTGGGGTAACAGCATCAGAGCAAATGACTTGGATAAGCTCAACAAGCTGATAAACAACTCATTTAGAAGCTCTGGAGATGATCTCACAAAGAAGAATGCTTCATAAATTGAAGAAGATTATGGAAAACACAGAGCTTGTTGCTAAACAACAGCAAGAGTTTCTTCAGTCAGAGGCTTTTATCGAAAGCAAGACAGGACCGCTACAGGCGTTTCTTCCTGCTTACAGCTATGAACACCTACAACAACTAGTTAAAAACCACTCTAAACTGGTAAGCAAAATTTAAGTTCCCTTTGAATTTAACTGAATTAATTCAAAAATTAAAATCACTTGGTTATATAGCCACAACAGTTATCCAGTACATAAAAACAAATTCCTGTTTTTAGAAAATGCTTAAACAGGGATTTAAAAAAAAGGGATTTCAAAGGTTTTAATTTTTGGAAATAGCCATCTTGCAGATCTACACTGAAATCTGGCCGGGGTTTGGTTGTGGTTAGAGGCCCCAAATGATGGAATGTTCACAAGCAACTGGAGGCAGGAATCCAAAAATCCAACATTTAAAATGTAAAACAAACCAGAACCATGGAGATATCAGAGAGGAAAACAATCACGAGGAGCCAGGGTAAGGCAAAGACAAGAAGACAATGTATGAAGATGGAACCAACACTGAGGAACTGCACCACAAGAGTATTTATAAGAGACTTGACAAAGAGAGGACTAACGAGCAGATTTGAAACAGGTGTAAAGAGAGTGAGTCTAGAAAGGCAACGGAAAAAGAGACAACACAAACAGGCAACAGAGGGCAACAAATAAAAAACCTAAGAACTCAAACATACCCAGGAAATACAAAAATAGTATTTAAACCAATAAAACTAGAAAACATCTAGCAAAATTAAACATAACAGAACCAAGACCATGACAGTAGCCGCACTCAAGGGCAGATCCCAGATGCCCTAAAAATGCCCCAAAACAAAAAACAACCCACCTAGAGATTGGGCCGGGAGGGCAAAATCGGTTCTCTGGAGGCGGCCGTGAGGAGGGCCAAGAGAACGCAGGCAGAGTCCATGGAGGGTGGCAGGACCAGAGGCGGCGATCCATGGAGGCCCGTGAGGCGGAGGGTAGAGTGTCTGGAGGGGCGGCCGTAAGACCAACAAACTTCTTGGTAGCGTGGGAGGGTTCTGTCTGCTGTACAGAAAGTTGCAGCAACACCAACAATGCTCCCAATTAAGAAAGTTTGAAGCAACCCCTGATGTAAATCCAGTGTGCCCAAACCTAAACGGTATATGAACCCACCGGGTTTCTGCATGTGAGCAGAGGATGGTTGTAGTAGTTTAATTCCACTCTGTTATATTTACTCTGAGTATTTTTTTGATCTAAAATTTATTTTCAAGGGTTGTTTTACTGATAACACCTTAAAATACCTTTACTCTGACATGAGGTAAAATGTTTGTTACTAAAAAAGCAAGTTAATGTTTATATTGAAATAGTAATACATTTTTGTACACAACCTTACTTAAAACCTACCATAAGATTTGGAGGTTAAGCTAAGATATACTGTAGTGAGGTTTAACATTGGCACTGGAGGTACTGATTCATAATTTTATGATAAAAGAAAATTTGTTTGGAAATGTATTTTTCAATTTGCATCATTTGTTTTGTATTAAATATTTTATTATAGTCTTTACAAAAATAACTGAATCTGTAATTAGAAACAGAGACTAAATCTAAATAAACCAAGACAGGTTAGTGACGTTTGTATCGGTTTATTTAACAGGTTGCTCTCGGGACTGATCTGTGTGGGAGCAACAGGCTGCGAAACGGGCGCGGGTGTGTGAGGTTTACCAGTTAGTAATCCAGGAAGGGAAGGCAGGGGAGTTGAGAGGAGCTTTTTCGAGTGTGATCCAGAGAGGGGCAGCAGGCAGTCCAATCAGAGCGATTCAGAGATCTGGGGATCCAGAGGCAGAGCAGAGAGGATAATCAGGCAGGCAGAATCAGACAGGGGGTCAGGCAGTGCTCGAATCAGAAGACAGATCGGGTCAGAAACGGGTATACAATCAGATATTCCTTTAGATGCTGGAATATTCTTACCAGGTTGGCACGAGATAATCTGCTTCTAGAGGACTGGTCTGACAGAGTTTTATCTACTGATGAAAAACAGGTGACCCCGGTCAGAGCGGATTTCGGACGGTTGGGAGAAGAGCTGGTGTATGGACTGGAGTCAGGCCAGAATCAGTGCAGCCAGAATCTTAACATAACTTTACATTTTTGGTCTGTCTATTCATAATTTTTCAAAACCTAAGATAAAATGAAGTTACCAGGCGCTTGAGTAGCCTCTTTTACTAAATTCTATTTTACTTAAACTTGATAATTTCTTGGATGGCTACTTGTTATTCTTACTTGAATAAAATGCAATTTAGTGGTCTTCTTGTTAAATACAAATTTTTGGGTACACTACCCACCTCTTCATAGTAAACAAAAGCGGCTTACCTTTCCTCAAAAAACACATGCAGTGACACAAGAAACTACACTATAGACTTCAGAATTAAAAGTTAAGTCTCCGACAGTTTTATTTATTATGGATTTTACAGCAAAAGTACAAATCACCAAATGAACTATTTATTGTTTCATTTGTCCCGCCTGCTTATTTGCAGTGGCCTGTTTGTCTAAAAGAACGGTTTTCAAAAGGTTTGTCAAGCCTGTACTACATTTCCTCTACCACTAACTTACTTGGAATGAAAGTAGAAAAGATTGCTTGGAAAGGTGCAGACCTGGTGGTGCAGGAGTTCCTGGTGAAATTCAATCAAGTTTTGGATTGGACGACTGATGCTGAAGGAAGTTGAGGGAGGAGAATGGAGATTAGATTCGGCCGGGAGTAAACTGAATATAAGGTTGGTAAATTGTGGATCAACAGCTCCAAAGTTGAGAGAGGCAAACCGATTTACATCAAAGGTTCAATGTGGGTTCTTTTCAATTTTTGTCAGGATAAGAGAATAAATGTTTGTCAAAAGCTGTTTTGTATCAGATCAAAATATACGAACTTTTGAATAAAAATAAAAGGTAACTCTTTAGAAGCAACCCACATCTGAGCTTGACAAGGTACATTTTTTAGCAAGTTCCCATGAAGACTGTTATTATCAGCAACGTTAGGTTCAAGATGTTTAACTTGTTCTTCATCAAATGCTTAAAAAA
>JAGKQL010000343.1:0-15547 GCA_018398635.1 Cyprinodon brontotheroides
TTGAAGATTTCCTCTATTTTTCTTTTTTTTTGTATATATATATATATATGTATATAGTAATATATTTAAATGGAAAATAATTGCTCCATTCAATTTTTGTGTTTGCAAAAACAGAAAAAAAAAACAACAACCCAGAAATAAAACAAAGCAAAAAATATAAAAAATCATCTCCTATAAAATGATTTTTAGTTTACATAAAACACTTTTGTCTGACCAGCCCAGTTCCGGCAGTGGAAACACTTGGGGGAGAATAATTACTCAAGAAATCCCTGATTCACGGGTCTATAGGTGTTTCTATTGCAGAAAAAATAAGTCCTGGAGAATAAATTGTCCCACAATGGACAAAGGCTAAATTAGGAGTAAACTTTGGTTCTGTCTGGTTATGTTAGCTGATAATAAATGTTGCATTACTAAGTATTGACAATAAATTATCTATTAATGTGGCTGTTTATTTTTTTCTTCATGTAATACGTGATGCCAAACAAGGTGATATAAACTTAAAAGTCAGGCTTTCCTAAATCGTTCGGAGAAAAATCATTTTTCTAAGGCTTTTTACATGTTGTTATCTTTGGTACCAAAAAAAAATCTCAAAATATATTTAAAACTGATAAAGATAGTGTTTTACAAGGACTCCATTCATACGCACACTAAAAAAAAACCCAATGCAACCGTTTTTGGCATTTAATTAATCTGATTTATACTTTGATACTATTTATTCAAGTTAGCAGGGTACAACTTAAAACATTTGTGTTAAAGTAACTAAATATGATTAAGGAGATGCCAAACACGCTATCTTTTTTTTTATATAGGAGGATAGTTCAAACTGCTTTACAGGAAAACCAGGAAATAAGAAAATTAATGCACACTGGCATGAATATAACAACAAATACGAAGCCTAAACAAGATATAGAGTAATAAGAATTAATGTTTTTACTCTTGATTTTAAGGTTCCATCAATTTATCCACATCTCAGGTGTTTCTAATATGAATTGTTATGTAATAATAATTTTAGTTGTTGTACCCTGAACATTTATTTTTACCAATTTGATGGCGACCAGACTGTAAGACTCATTCCTGTGAAGACCTGTTGACCTGAAGATATGATGGCTAAAGAGGATGAGGAGCTTTACCTCACCTTAGCTCCCCATGTCACTGCGGCTAATGTGTAAGGCTATGATTTAAACCTAACATATTATAATATGCATTTCTGTTTGTTGTCCATATGACAAGGTTAAAAAAGCATTATTTCTTCACAAGCTTAGAAGAGCCAAGTCAGCAGAAGTACAGATTCTATGCTTTGTACCTTTAACACAATAGCAGAAGCATGAAAGGAGAATAATGTTGGCTTGAGGAAATCTGGTCTCTGGAAATAATGTGAATGAAGGTATAGTGTGAGGGATAGACTGGGATAAAAAAGGCCATATGGTGCTGGAATCAATGGGAGTCCAGTTTAATGACAGCATCTGCCATTGCTTCTTTTAAGAGTCACACTGTTCTGCAGAACAGGACCTTCTAAGTCTTGGTTTTATTTGTATTAGCAATAATTTTGTTACCTGGCACAAAACTCCAAAAGATGAAGACAGTTAAGTATTTAGAAGGAAAGAAACTTAAGCACAATATTGATGAGTCATCGTTCAATTAACAGATACACCTGAAAACACAGTAAAGTCTTTAAAGTCAAAAAACAAGGTTGTTTCTCATCTGTCTGTCTTCTTTAAGAATGAAAAGTCGAGCAGTAGTCATTTAGCAGAGTATCTCTGGCCTTGACTATAGATGATGGAGACCATCTCAACCTCCATAATCTCCCCAGCATGTGCTTTTATTCTAGCAGTTTTTGTCAAGAAGAATGAAGATTAACTCATGAAAATCCTCATCCCTCTTTAACTGTCTTTATGGCCTAAACATCTATTAACATCAAGCTGTCTCAGTTTCCGTCTAAATCCAAAATATCGCCTAAACCATTTGGAAATCAGAACTTTAGAAAAACTTTAAGATCTCACCCAGAAGATTCCATCCATGGTTCAGGCCTTCCTTCTCTTTTTCTGATGTTTTATTATTCCTCCTGGGTGTTAAAACATCTTCTTGGCTCTAGTTGTGAATGCCAGTGACTGGTTAGGGTTAAGTTCCCAAACCTGAGCACACAGCTTCAGCCTCCCTCCCTCCATTTCTTCTGCAGGCCACTTAGGTTGCCTCATCAGCCTGGTCCCAACATAGAATCTACTGCCCTAAGTCAGGCAACGTGCTCTCTCCCTCTCATCCTGATTACAGAAGATTTACGGATTAGAGAGTAGAAACAGACAGAAGCCAACCTTGCTCCGCTGCTCTCAGTTTGTCGAAGTTATTCTGCTCTTTCTCTCATCTTCTTGGCTCTCTCTCACAGTCTGCCTGTCCACAGCTCTGAGCTGCCCATCTGTTGTGTGTGAGTGGGAAAAACCTTTGCTTTGCTGTCCAAAAAAAAAAAAAAAAAAAAGTGTTGGTGGACTGAATCACTAAGGCTATGTGTCTGCTGAAACTGCTGAAGACCCCAACCAACCACATTAATACAGTTCTCTTCATTGTAACAGGTGCGTTATAATGAAGCTGAGAGTCTTGGATCTGGTTTCTGATGAAAATTAATTTGCTTCGACAAGAAAAACTCTCCTTACTGTTACTCAGCCAGAGGGCCTCATAGTTCCCATAGTAAGAATGATACAGACTGTGTGCAAACTGCAGAGTCCAGATCCTTACATGATGTGCAAGAGCTTTATTACATATATTGGGGTTCAAGTATTTATTTGGTATGATATTTTTACCTTTTAAATTATTATCAAACTTGCAAAATAATTAACACCCAATATTTTAAGGTTATGCTTTCTTTTTTTGCCTTTAACAGGCTCCATGTTATGTGGACTGCATCAGTACATTGAGAAAAACATTACAGTAAGAGGTTTATTCATTGCATCAATGACTCTTTGTCTCAAAGGTCATGTAAAAAGATTAACCCTCATACCTAAAGGGAGTAAGGCCACACTTTGACTGCTTTTGCACTTCATTCTAGGCTTATCTAGGCAACATCTGATGTCTGTTTGAGAGATGGTGCCTGCCCCCTCCTGTTCAAACTGGAGAATGCATGTGTTAATACAAAAACACTAAGAGGCTACCTCACTGGGTACACCCTCTCAATTGTTTTTTAATGCAAAGAGCAAGCAGACTTAGCAAGTGGTTGCAAATTACTACATTTAGGCATCTTGATGTGATGAAAGCAACATGTCAAATTTCAAACTGGGCATCAGAGTACGGTTGAATGAGGATTTAGGTGACTTTAGACCATTCCGAAGGTAATCCAAAGCGAGCTTTCATGTTTGCAGAGAATGATAACATTTACACTGGAAATGCATTCCCTATTTTGATATCAGATGGTGGTGCAGAATTGGAAGATTATGAAATGATTAATCCATGCAGCCTTGAGGATGTTTTCTTCTTTTTTCAGCAACAATGGACCCCTTAGTGTCAATAAAGCATTACTTACATAATTTCAATCTGAGTACAATGCTGACCATGTCCATCTCTTTTTGAATACAGTGCAACCACTTTCTAAATGATACTATATAGTACACCAATCGCTGTTACAGTGGGGAGGCAGGAGATTGAAAACATTGGGGTTCAAATGCAGCAACTATGTAAAGACAGAGAGTCAATATTAACCAACATCTCTGAGAAATGTGTCAGACACCTTGTTGAACCCTCTAGGTCTAAGAAAATGTTCCTCGGCCAGCAAAGGATGGAAAGCAAAAAACAATGTTCTGTATTTAACTTCTTACCCGTATATTCTGCAATGAGTTGTGGATCATGACTTAAAGAACTAGATAATGGCACAGAGAGGCTAAAATTGGATTCCTTTAAGATGGCAGAGCTCAGCTTTTGAGAGCGTATGACGAGCTTTAATGCACACATCAGCTCAGAATTAGAAATCCATCATTCATAAGCTTCTGAAGCAAAATCCCTCAGAAAGCTGCAGGCAGTTTTTTTTTTTTTTTTTTTACGACAAAACTGCACTTCTGGCTGTGAACTTAAGGATCACTTCCACAGCATCATAGCAACCTGAGCTGTTACTCAAAAGAGGATGCTGTAAGTTTAGACCAAAAAGCCTTAGCCAGACCCGTACTGAAATGAACCAAAGGAAGTGCTAGTAGTAGGAAGTTACATTAAGGGGGTAAAGATTATGGCCTAAAGGGAGTAAATCAGGAATATTATTGTCAGGAAATATCATAGACTTGAGGAAAGTCTGTTTGTTAAAGGTGGACAGGGTATTTTGGATGTTTTTCTCCATACTTCTTGGGTATGCCAAATGCAAGTTGACCAACCAGATGAGGGCAGCATTGTTCTCTCTGCACACTCATTGTGGCTTCAACAACAAAAAGCTTTAGCTCAGATTTTTCCACAACAGTAATCACAGCAAATTTGTACATAATGGAGAACATTTTGTTCTGGTACAGACCTTATTTAAGCCTTCAGATTTCCTTATAGGGTCTTAGCTATGGTCTCCTTATTCTTTAAATTCTTTAAGAAGACTTTCACTCATCAAAATGTTGTTCTGCTGGTTGTCTGGTTGTTGTCCCCAGACACCCTGGTACCCAGCAGAAGTCAGCAGCATAGTAAAAGAACTTAAAAAGAGGCTTTGGACAAAGTGAAGTAAGTTTAGTCAGCTTAGTGACTGATTGTATGGAGAGACGTGTGCTCTGCTAATATTAGATTGCTGGCAGTCACTTGGGGACTGATTTAAGTAGTGCATTGCTCAGACTTTAGGGGCTTTATCATTTCCATCTAAGTTCCTGAAGACTGAGGCTCTTAATTTTGTGCTCTGAAAACATCAGAATAATTATTTCAATTAAAGGAAGTAGTAGGCAGGCAGTGTTTTACCTGCTTATGTAAGGAAAGTAGATCTGGGCAATACTGCTAAAGCAAATTCCACCTTATCAGTTGCATTAAACTTGACTACTACAATCTCCCTGTGCATAGACACATGCACATACTGCTCCATTCATCCTAATAATTACTTCTACTAAAGCTCATTTACTTATACCTACTGTCTGTTCAACATAAACAGCAATTTAGGAAGTCTTAATTCAACCAATAGGGAATAAAACTCAACACCTTTTAACTGTCAACAATGTTTCACATAAATAACACTTGTGTTGTGTTAAACAGTTAACAGAGACAGTTGGAGAAACAATCTCATTATTTTAAATTCAACAATTGTGAGCGTTGAATTGATGTAAGATTAGTGTGTAGTGTCAAAAGTAAACACCACACACTTTCAGGATTTATATACAAATATAGCTGAGTATCATCAGCATAATCCCATGCTGTCTGATACACTGTGGCTACAGTTGCCCTCAGGCATGATTACAGAAGTGAGGCTGTTGTGAACACATGCCACCAGGCCATCAGTACATTATCAACACATCACAAATTCAGGTTAGGTGTCTTGCCTTAAAAAAAACATGTGGGTTAGCAAATATTTTTGAAGGAGTTCACAGATAAGTTCAGCTAAGTGTAGATTTTGAATCAACACGAACAGAGTTGCCTTACTTTAACTTTGTAGAATAATACCAATCCTTTGAAGAAACTAACTGTGTTTGCATATAGTTAAATTAGACAAAGCACATTTTGAGTTACCATAGTTCTTTTAACACCAACACTGGTCATTTAAGAGATTTGGATTTACAGCAGGTGCTTTTGTAACTCAGGTTAAATGTATTGTAAACAGTTATTGTTAACAAAGCTGAATCTGATTCTCATTAAGGAGTATCATATTGACTTTCCAAGCATAATGAGGTTCTTAAAAAAAGCATCAAAGTTTTTATTACATCACTAGGTGATGCTGCTTGACTAATGGATCGAACAAGTAACAAGAAAGGGACTAATCTTGAGCTTTCAAATATAATCTCGACTATATTTTTTGAGGGGGATTTCCTGATAAAACATTTTTATTTCTCATAGATGGTGATTTTGAAGCTTTGAGTATTCTCTGCTCTGATGTAATGTGCTCTGAATAGGAAAGAGTGGGTTGTTCCCAACATCTGGCACACATGGCCACGGTCATCCTCCCCCACGGTGCAGTCGTCCTGTCCCATGTGGAAAAAACACCCCATGGGTGGTTCTACCACCACCACCACGGTTCACAGTAGGGATGGTGTTCTTTGGATGGCACTTTCCTCCAAACACAGTTAGTGGAATTATGACCAAAAGTTCTATTTTGGTCTCATCTGACAACATTACTTTTTCCCCCATAACCTCTTGATCATCCAAATGGTCATCGGCAAAACTTAAGATGGTCCTTGACATGTGCTGGTTTAAGCAGGGGAACCTTCCGTACATGTGTGTGATTTCAAACCAAGTACGTGACATTAGTGTATTACTAACCGTGAACCTTGGAAACGGTGGTCCCAGGTCTTTTTCAGGTCATTTAATCGTGTCCCTTCCTCATGTAGTTCTATGTTGATATCTCATCTTTTCTTAGTATCATTGACACCCCACGAGGTGAGATTTGCACGGAGCTCCCAGTCCGAGGGAGATTGACAGTCATGTTTAGCTTCTTCCATTTCTAATGATTGCTCCAACAGTGGAGCTTTTTTCACCAAGCTGCTTGGCAATTTAACCTGCAGCCCTTCTGGCCTTGTGATATAAATTTGTCTCTCTAGTGTGCTGGGCAGCTCTTGGTCTGGGTCATGTTGATAGATGGATTCTACTTGAATGTATGGGGGTAGATAGGTGTCTTTATGCATTAACGACCTCAAACAGGTGCATCTAATTTAGAAAATAAGGTTACTCTGAAGGCAGAATAAGGTTAAAAATTCTGATAGGTGTTCAAATACTTACGACAGCTGTGTCATGCAATAAATAGCTAAAAAATCATACATTATGATTTTTCTTAGATCATGTTCCTCAGAGTGATGCACCCAATAATCAAATCAAATACTTTGGTTTTCCCACTGTATGCTGTGAGAATAACAGACTTGACAAACTTTTTATTGTCATTTAGCAACAAGACATTGGGACCATTAACCCCCTGGTGGAGTCACCAGCAGAATTCCTTTTAACAACAAAATTGCTGCCTTTGGATTCAATAACTCCTTAAGTTCAGACCGTTCTTCTTAGGGCAATTCATATTAACCTATCTCAAATTCTTATGAGATATGTTGAAAGTATTTTTAAAAGGCTTTAGTTCACAAATAAACACTTGTCTTGAAGTTGAAGTTAATTGAACTGTTGGATATTTGGACTCCTTTTAAATGGGGTGTGTGTGCATACCTTTGTCTATGATTGACACAGCTGCCAATGCAGGGAGTACTTGACCTCCAACCTAGAGTCACAAGAAAATAAGAACTTTAATGACAAGAAAAAACTGTTTATCTAAGCATAATGTTTAAGGAATATAGAGATAGCGGTGGGTTATATTTCATATTTACAGGATACCTTGAAAATAATAAAAGTAATTTAAAAAAAAAAACAAATCTTGTGGTTAGCTGAAAAAATAAAAGAAAATATTTTAGATATTGAAGAAAAACATACTGAGAACATCTTCATTTTGTTGCAAACATTTGTTTCTATAAACATAACTGTTTGCTTGTTACCCCTAAATTTATAACATGTCATTATAAAACCCACTGATGGCTGCCAGGACTATTTTCTGCATCTTCTCCATGCCCACAGAAACCTTTGCTATTTTGCTGAGTGTTTGGATGCTTCTTTCAGTTTTTCAGCCTCAACCATTTAGTTTAGTCACAGAAACTCATTTTATGAATACTGTATGATTCAGTGGTGGCAGGTCAATGGAAGGCGCTAGGCACCGCCACCCATCCAGTGACCCTGATTAAGACATAAAAAAAAAAAAAAAAAATTTTGGATTGGTTAGGTATTTTCGACCTAGGGAGCAAAAATCTTTGCCCATTGACTCTTGTTAAAAAGTTGTCCATGGGCAGTAGCTACTGCAAACAAAACATATGGAGTGCGCCCCCAAGCTGACAGGAAGTGTATTTTGCTCACCACCTCCACGCCCAGCGCAGCCTAGTAACTAGCCCCTACCCGCCAGCGCCGGGGAAAATCATTTTTGCCTCCCAGTGGCTCCAGCCCGGCTCAGCCCCAGGCCCTAGAACTGGTACCATCAAAACGAGATGTGTTTTTAAACCTGGATGCAAGGTGGGCAGGGTTTTGAGAGTGGGACAATGCCGCACGGCCGAGAAAGCAACAACAAGGAAGATGGCAACAACTATTGAACAGTTGTGGTTTGACCAAGGTTTGGAATCAGTGTTGGAAGGATTAGACTTGCTTTTCGCTGAAACGTGAGCAGGAAGAGGCTCTATGCTCATTCATTTTTAAGAAGCTGACGTATTCGCCGCTTTACCTATTTAGGCTGTTTGCCATTACCCCAACCATTTTCTGTTGCACTTACTATCAAAGTTATTATCAGTTGTGCTTATTGGCCAGAGTGTTGGGCCAATAGGCACAGACATGGTTTGAAAACAACTGGTTGGTTGGTTTCATCAGCACCTTCCCGATGTCTCATTTATCGGGCTGGGACTAAATTACACATTTAATCTCACATTCAGTCTGGTTTATCAGGCTAGCCACAGCGCCAGGACGTGTTTGAGCCGGACTGACGTGTCGCCGCAGTAGTAAAAGATGCATTGGAGAGAGAGAGAGAGAGAGAGAGAGAGAGAGAGAGAGAGAGAGAGAGAGAGAGAGAGACAGACAGAGAGAGAGAGATAAGATGGTACAAGAAACATCCTTTCCAGGACCTGGTTTAGATACATGGCTTCACCTAGGTGCATGGAGTGAGGTTAATGCTGTAATCTACTTTCCCTGCCTTCCCCTCTCTCAAAATGTAAGGCGGATCTGATCCAGCATGGATGTAAAGATAGATAGGGACTGGTTTAAAGCACTTTTAGAAAAGGTGGAGCGGAGCGCAGGCGAGTATGTGGAATCTGAGAGGTTAGCGTCAAACTGAAGCTAATGGCACTTATATTCCCACCTTATTGTTGATTTCTGGTTTGTTTACTGTAACATTTTGATGCATTCAAAAGAAAAAAAAATGGTTAGGACTTGTTAATTTCAAAGATTCTCAGCCTTTTGAAAACTTTGAAAAGGCATAAAAAAAAGTAAGTCTTTAAAGCCTGCAGTGAAGTTCCCTTTATTAATTGGCAATATGGCTGCGGACCCAGGACTTCTCTTGTCTTGGGCACTGTAGGTCCTCCACGGAAAAAGAAAAGATAAGATAGTCTGGCCAGTTTCACTACTAGGCATTTTTTTTTACTTATTTGTGTGTCTAGGTGGTTGAGCAAAATGATGGCACTATAAACAAAACAAATTCAACATCCAACCCTTTTCTAAAAAACAAGTATTTTCGACAAATCCAAAATGTTCAGGCTTACCAAAGCTGGACCAAATTAATCAAATTTAATAACAAAACTCTTCTTTAAAACTCATCACCCATGTAAGACCTGATTAAAAACAAAACAGAAAAACAAAGAAAAAAAAATACTTGGAAGCCTCCAGAAATATTCAATATTCAGTCTTTTATTATTAGCTCCTGGCGGGAGGACCACACCCTTAGTAAAAAACAGAAACAGGATGCTTTATAAATATTTATTGTTTAAAAAGGCTCAAAGGAAAGCCTAAACTTTGTTCTTCTTTCCAAATGTCCCTCCACAGATCACACCGCCAGGTCCATGGACACAAATACGCACAATATCTATGGTCTGATCCTCATTTGATTTAATGGTAGACTCCCCAGTGGTTCGTAGCACGCTGTTTATGCAGAGCTAATTTGCACTTTTCTTTTAGATTGCAGTTGTTTTGCTATTTTGCTGTGTATTTTATATTTTTTTTGTTTAACATCATTAAATTGATTGCAAAGTTAGTTGTCTTTGCAGCACACCTATGTATGTATTTGCAGTGGGTTTGCACTTGATTTTCTGTGATTGTAGCAGTTTCTTTTGCCACATTTTGTTTTGCATGTGTTCTGTTTGTAGGTGTGTTTGAATTTCGTGTGTTTGCTAACCCTTATTACCGTGGATATTAGCCTATTTTTTCTGTTTGCAGCACATTTTGTATCAGAAAGAGTGCATATTTTAGTTTTGAAGTGTTTGCATGCATCTGACACCATGCTTACTGAAGTACCTGGAACAAAATGTGACTTGAGCTACTAGTACCACTTTCTTTTAGGAGTCAGACCATACCAATAAACGCCTCAGATTCTAATAGGGTACCTCCTTCAAAATGGAGTATGGGTAAAATGGGTAATGCTGTGTTAAAAAAAAAGAAAAGAAAAGAAAACATAAAAATACACTGTGTGTGGTATGTTTGTGTGGGATTATCGCCACTTAAAAGCTACAGTGCAATAAATACAGATATACAGTCAGAAATGTAATATATTATACATAACTATGCATATCATCATCTACTTGTGCTCAGCCTTAACTCTTAATATTTGCTAAGTTTGTGAATTCAAGTATTTATAATTACATAGGAGCGGGTCTCGCAGCCATGGAGGCAGACATCTTTGCGCTACGGCAGCGCAGAGCCAACAAACTAGCGATTGCGAGATTGCCCATTACGCTCGAAAGTAACTACGGCAAGTTGAGAGAGATGAACTGAGACGGTACTGAAATCTATACCCTACACATACTAATGAAATACTATCTGTAAAATTATCTATGTAAACAAACCTCATCACTTGAGAAGGTAGGTGATGCGGACGTCGTGGAAGACATTTTGTCCCGTAACGCTCGCCGTACTGTTGGGGGGGAGAAGCGGTGGGGGGGAGATGTTCATGTTGCTGCGGTCTGCAGTCTGGACGTTAGATGTCGCTGAAAATTACACACTGTAGCTTTAAACAACAAAATTCTATTTTAACCTGAAATTTTTATTTTTATTTTACATTTTACAGAATTTTCTAGAAAAGAGAAAATATAAAAATACACTGTGGGTGGTATGCTTGTGTGGGATTATCGACACTTAAAAGACAAAATTCTATTTCAACCAGAAATTTTTATTTTTATTTTACATTTTACAGATTTTTCTATGAAAAAAATTAAAGGCAGGATCATTAAAGGTGAACATCTTGGTTGTATTAACATTAAACCGTAATTTTTGCATAGAGTTCATCACCAACTTAGTCACAGAAACAGAAACTGCTGGTTGGCTCACATGCTTTAATAATAATAATAATTGAGCTCTATTAATCTCACTCTGGAGAAATTTACCTCCGCATTTAACCCATTCCCTTGGGGAGCAGTGGGCTGTCACAGTGCAGCGCCTGGGGAGACCCAAAGTGCAGGCTGTCGGAAAGGAACTGGATACTTGCAAACTTCTTAGAGCCCAAGCGCACTGCTTTGCATTGCTTGACTTATTAACTATTTTCAGAGATGGGAAGTAACGAAGTACAAATACTTTGTTACTGTACTCAAGTAGATTTTTCTGATATTTTTACTTTACTTTACTACTTAATTCTATGGCGACTTTTTACTTCTACTCCTTACATTTTTACACAAAAATCTGTACTTTCTACTCCTTACATGTAAAAAAATTGGCTGGTTACTTTAGTTTTGAATAATTTCAATGGAGTTACCGTTATTATTTTTCACGTCATCAATACCAAATTCAATGTAATTGGATGGGAATCTACGTTGCATTTGACGCACTACTACAAGATTAATCGACAGATTCAGCGGTATTCATTTGCGGTAAATCATTGCAGCTTGGTGGCGGTGGCGTTAGCATAGTAGTATGGACGACGAGATGATTGAAAATGAACACAACGGAGATCTAGACATTGGCAGACATCCATTTAAAATGTAGGCAGTGATGAAAAAAGTGGTTTCTACTTTTACTTTTATACTTTAAGTAAATTTACTTTTAGCCTGTACTTTGTTACTTTTACTTGAGTAAAGAAGTTTAATCAGTACTTCCACTTTTACCAGAGTATTTTTTAACACAAATATCTGTACTTTTACTCAAGTACGGAAAGTGAGTACTTTTGCCATCTCTGACTATTTTGATGTGAAAAGTGGTGAGTATGATATTAGCGATACAAACTGGTGACATTTAGTTAAATGTCTACCGTATGTTTCCCGTGCCATGCACTCATGCTGAAGAGTTCATTCATTCCATGTGTTGTTGTCTGAGACCTTTACACAGTTATAGTGAGTTTGTGCACTTTGCTGTGATATGATTAAGATAACAACTAGATCATAGCAATAACAAAAAGATTAATTTAGTTTAAAATGGGCAGAGTTTTAAAGACAAGAAGGACGGGCAGCGAGAGGAAAGGGAGAATAATAGAAGGAGGTGAAGGTTTGGGAGGGGCGAGGTGATCTTCTTTGACCAATGAAGATTCAGTAAGAAAGTTTCAGGGAGGGAGATGTGAAAAGTCACTCTTATTTTTTGGCTTCAGGGAAGGCAACAGAAAGGCAGCTTCACAGACATAGTTGCTAAATGAAAAATTTCCACATACATGGGGCTATAAAAGATGACTCATCAATAACTAAAAGGAGCCCTTTGGAGTCTACTTTGTCACCACAGGAAAAATCTCCCCGACAGAGAAAGGCCAGATCTCACTGGCATCAGGCAGGACAGACTTAATTCAATTTGGAATGAGAAAAGGGACAAGATTAAGGGTTTTGTGGAAGTACACACCCCAGGTTCGACACACGTAAGCACCCTCCTCTTCCTGGATCAGCGTTGTTCTTATGCATCAGGCTTCAGTGTAGGAAGAGGTGGGCTTAGCTCCACACCGTGGCACAGTCTGAGAGTGAGTTAAGGCTTTTAGGAGAGCAGACAAAGAGTGATGAAGTCTCCTGCAGAAGAATCAGGGACGCACTGACCAGATGTTTGGAGCCATGGCTGATGTGCTCACTTCTGTGGCAATGCCCAAACAGCAATGGGTGAGTTACATCTCTGCTGTGTATGACTTGTGAGGGTGTCTGGTAATGGTTACTGTATAAGAAAGCATCATTACCACATTTACACAGGAAGCCACATATATGAAGCTGTTTTTTTTCTGGGCTTGGAGATCACGGCATTTTATTTCTGGCTTACTGTCTTTCATTTCAGACATATTTTAATTTTTTTGCCATAACTTGTTTTTTGCACCTAAATGGTCAAGATAGACAAGCAGGGGGGGACGTCTTGTCCCTGTTCAGTGCTTGGGAGGAATTTGGATGTTTCTGGGGAAGAGGAAGCAGAGTGGAGACGAAGAAAACACGTGACCATAAACAAAGTCATGCTGTTGTGGTGTCTCTCTCTCAGATTTTTGCAAAGCTTTTCTGTTACAACTTTTCTCTCTTTCTAAAATTCATCCTTACAGAAAAAGACACAACTAATCTAATTTTTTTACAGTGGCCATTTATGATGACAGACATGATGACCGATTGATTTGAGCAGGTTATGACTGTAGCACTGATCAGTTGTCATGCTTTTCTAGAAAATAAAGGACAACAGCAAAATAGATTGATATTAAAAATCTAAAAATAATAGAAAGATTAGAGCATGATGCAGTGTCAGGTTCGAGGCTTTACAAAGAAAGAAATTAAGTATAAAATGACCCTAAGAATATGGATAATTTAAAACAGGAGGAAGTTATTCATACAATAATATTTGAGTCTGCAAAACTTAAGGGAATGAAGTGCTTTTGTGACACACAAAGTGAAAGATTTTCACAGCATATATATGAAAGATTTGCAATTTCCTTTTGTGGTACAAATGAATAGTAAGGATCTTAGAAGAGAGCCTTGAGAAACAATACATTTTTATTAGCTGAGATTCTATTTGTGAGCACACATTCATATAGACATTTTTTTCTTGTGAAAAAAATTAAGAACTAAAGAATGCAGGAATAAGAGCAAATTATTTGTTTATCATCACAAATCATTTCCCCTCCTGATAAACAGACACTCAGAGTGAATCTAATCTGTTCGCCTATCTGCAAAATGGAGATAATAACAGTGCTTTGTCAATTTGTACCTCAGTGCTTCTGTGGTTTAAATACAGACTGGAACTACTTTCTCTGCGGCAAAAGTAGGGGCTCATTTCCATCGCATTCCAGCTTTGTGTGTAATGGAGAACTGGATGAAAAAGTTGCAGGGAATTGTGGAAAAAAACATCAGCCACTGGTATATTGTTCTGTGGTTTTATGGCCATAAGTGCTCGCTGCAATCTTACAATCCTTAAGAGCAGAGCTCCTTTGCTGACAATGGCATCTCTGTGTGTAGCTCTCAGATGGGGGCGAGGCAGACCTCTCATCAGGCGAGGTGGAGAAGGTACCTGTGATGGGCCAGTGGGATCAAGACGGGCCAGAGTGGGATCAACAGGCCACAGCAACACAAAACCAAGAGGGGAGTCAAAAGACAGGTAAGACCTGAAAAAGTTGTTCTAGTTGTATTTTTGTGGCCAAAGACCTTCAGCCCTGTTCAAACAAGAGCCCTCACCAAACCAGTCAGAGCTAAGCCATGTGCCGAAACGCAAACTTCAAGATCCAGCTTTGATTTATTTTTGGAACATCTCAGGATTTCTCTGCAGCAAAGTCCTGAAAGAGCACTGACATTGATTTTATACAGCAGCAAACAAAATACAACACTGATGTGCTCCAACAGAAGCCAGGGTAATAAACATGCATGGATCTACCGGTGTGTTTGTAAAACATGAAGGAGCAGCCAGACTTCTGCATGCCGCCCATATGTGAATTAAAACAGGCCAAGATCACACCAAGCCATATTCGATGATGCTATTAGTAATAATAACTTCAAGGAGTATCAGATTGAGGCACCTCGAAAGTTATGGTTTACTTTTTATTAAACTCATCCACTGATCCACTATTAGTGGCTCGATGGTAGTAAATTGCTTTGGTATAATTTACCATCTATAAGTATATGTTTGAGAGATAAAGAGAGTAGCGAGTTCGCTTGCATCAATATTGCCAATAAGCAATTTTTCTTTCCAGATGGGGCAGGAAAACACACGACTGCTTCCCTTCTACTTTCTGCCCCATCAGTGGTGCAACTTCTTTTCATTTTGCTGCAAAGGGCTTGCGTGTGTTGTTATATTTTCCAGTGGGATATGGAACAAAGGAAGCTTTGTGGCTGGATCTGGATTTGGGTTCGAGGGAATATGTATAGATAAATATATAAAAGGGCTCAGAGGAAGCCGTCAGCAATGCTTATCTGTAATAGTTTCACTCAGGGTTGCAGTACTGTTGAAGTTAATGCACCCAAAATATTGTTTTTGGTCACAGTTTCCACTCCAAAAAAAAAAGTAAGCTGGAAAAGGTATCTCTAGGGGAGCAGAAAGAGGGTGAAAAGGTTAATGGAAATTGTTAATTTTTAGTCAGGAGTAGCTTTTTAGAATAGCTAGTTTTCTTCTGGGAAATACATGGATATTCAGTAAAGTGTTATGTTAAACATCCACACGTTAAAGTCAAAACAACTTATTAATGGTCCAATCCATCGATCCATCGATCCATCCATACATACATACATACATACATACATACATACATACATACATACAT